>PVIW01004307.1:0-77964 GCA_004026585.1 Noctilio leporinus
TCTTTCTTTCTTTCTTTCTTTCTTTCTTTCTTTCTTTCTTTCTTTTCTTTCTCTTTCTTCCTTCCTTCCTTCCTCCCTCCCTCCCTCCCTTCCTTCCTTCTCTTTCTTTCTTTCTTTTTTTCTTTTTCTTCCTTCCTTCCTTCCTTCCTTCCTTCCTTCCTTCCTTCCTTTCTTTCTTTTTCTTTCCTTGCCTAATGATGAAATTCATATTCTTATAGAAATGCAAATACTCAAGATGTAAGCATATCTTCTAATATAGTACTATAAATCAGTATAATTCATGGCTAAAAACCATCCATATATCTTAGAAACTGTGCTAATATGTTTATAACTAACACCCTTTTCCCAAGGAAACATACTAACTTGGTACATTTTCCTGGATTGTCAATTATAGCAATCCAATTTGGGAACTTTCTAAATTCAGATATTCATAGGTGCTATTTATGAATGGACAATGACAGTCACAAATGAATCATGGATAAATATGTCTGTTTTCTTGAAAACAAACAATGTAGGAACTTCAAAAGCAACAAGTAATTTGTTTAATTCTTTAACTATAAAATTAATGTTTCCAGTACAATAATTTACCCTAATAGCTTAAAGGAAGCTCCTAACAAGTCAAGTCAGTACCAGGAAAAATGCCATGCACTAAATCCCACAAAGTTTTGCATGTATAGTTCCACATAGTAATCTTACCCAAGACCTAAATTGAGGCAATCCATTTTAACTACAGCTGTTTGTTATACAGTGATTGTAAAGTTGCCTTGCCAGCTAGATTTCCCCAACAGATTGCACACCTTTTGTCAATGGTTCTTCAGTTGTGGTTTTTTCTTCTTCTTTTTTATTTATTATTTCCAGAGAAAGGGGAAGGGAGAGAGGGAGAGAAACATCAATGTATGGTTGCCTTTTACCTGCCTCCAGCCATGGACCTGGCTGGAGACCTGGCTTGCAACCTGGTTATGTGCCCTGACCAAGACTCAAACCAGCAATCTTTGGGTTCACAGGTTGGCGCCTATCCACTGAGCCACCAACTAGGGCTTTTCACTTGTTTTGATGGTTGGGGATGAAGGAAGAATAGGACTCCTTTAGGACTCTGGTGAAATGACACACACTCAAAACTTTGCCAACAATCTCTGAACATTTATGGTCCTTCCAGAATTTATCTTTAAAATTCTCCATTACCCAGGAAACTTAGAGACTATATAGGTTTCATTCCTCTTTATGGAGGAACATTGCTGTACTTTCTTCCATAGCACAGTTTCTTACACCTATATGGTACCCAGGATATATTTGGTCTTTTGGTTTTGAACTTTCATGAGGAATAAATGCTCCAAAAATCACACATTAAAAGTGATCATAGAAAAGTAGATGAATAAACCTGGGAGTCTTCCATTCTAAAAAATTACACAAGAACTTTTTTTGCCATTTCTTCCCTAAAAGTTCACTGGCAATTCAGATTAAATACAGACTCCCTAGGAATTGTATTCACATGAGAAGGTACTTAGACATAGTTTCTATTTAGCAAACGCACAGTCTTTCACTTCTAAACTATTCTGCCTCAATAAATATAAAAACTTTATTGAAATATAATACATATAACACAATTATCCTAAGTATACAAATCATTGACATTTCAGAAATTAAACACACATGTGTAACCAGCACTCATATCAAAAAGCAGCACATGCTTTGGGCTCCATTCCATTTGTTATTATATGTATATAGAGAATCACACAGCATATACTCTTTTGAGTGTGGCCTGTTGTACTTTCGATTTCAGAGAGTGATCTATGTTGTTCTATAGCTGTAACTTTTTATTCTCATTGTTAGTATTTCATTATGTGAATGTATCACAATGTATTATTCTGTTTATGGGCATTTGGGTATTTTCAAGGATTGGGTTATAACAAAGAGTACTGCTGTGAACATTCCTGCTAGTGAACATATGCATTTCTGGCAGCTAATCTACCTAGAAGTAAAATTTCTAAGTCAAAATACTATTTATATGTTCAGCCTGAGTAGACACAACCTAACAGCTTTCCAAAGCCAAGGTACAGATATAAACTCCACTGCCAGTATAAGGGTTCTTGTTATTCTACATTTTCGCCAGTTTTTTTTCTTTCAGCCATTTTAGTTATTTGAGTTAATATTACTTTTTAAAGCATAAATTATTGCTAATTTTTCTATCCAATAAGATATTTCAAGCCTAATGCCCACCAACAATGGATTGGCCTATTTTTCTTTTTAACCCATTGCAGCAGGATACCCTTAAATAAAGTATCTAGGAAAAAAAAGGATGTTGTAGCAGAAAATGTAGATGTCTATAAATATGGAACTTGGGCCTATGTTCATGAACCTGCCACTAATGAACTGCTGTCTGTTGGACATCATACAAGTCATTTATTTCATTGGACCTAGGATTTTTCAACAGTAAAATAAGGATATAGGACCTAACTTGTTTATTCTCCTACTCTAAGAATCTTTCCTCCTGTACTCCTGAAAGATTTAATCTTTTTGACTAAGGCATAAACATAAAAAATATATATAAATGAACAGTGCAGTGTTTATGGGATATTTGACACAATTAGCTTGGAGACTATTTTGGGGTTGACTGTAGAATTCCCTAGAGTTCACTGAAACAGTGGAATTTACATTTATTGAACCAAAGATTTTTTAGTCATTTGTTTTAATACTAAGGCAGGCTAAATATGGATTTTGTTTGTTTGTTTTTCAAGTTTTAAAATACAGAATCCCTAAAGTAACCCTAATATCACAATATTTTTTAAATACGTTAAAATGAATTCAATTTTTTAAGACTTATTTATTTATTTTTAAATATTTTATTCATTATCCTTAGAAAGAGGGGAAGGGAGGGAGGAAGAAAAGGAGATAAACATCAATGTATGGTTGCCTTTTACCTGCCTCCAGCTATGGACCTGGCTGGAGATCTGGTTGCAACCTGGTTATGTGCCCTGACTAGGAATTAAACCAGTGATCCTTGGATTCACAGGCAGGTATTCAATTAACTGAGTCACATCACCCAGGATGATTTATTTAAAATAAATATGTTCTATATGAATGAATTCTGAATTTTTAATGTTATTTATAAATTACTTTGTGAGATTAACTCAATTAACAAACAATTGCCTAACAACATTGAATAAAGGAAAAAAAAATGTTAAAAAATTATAATAAACATTCATTTGAGGAGTGGCAATTATTAAAAAAACATTTATGCACTAGCTTAATACATTGTTAAGAATTTCTTGGACTGTTTTTTCACTGCACAGAAAATTTGTGTCAACTTCTTGACATTTTTTTAAAGATTTTATTTATTATTTCTAGAGAGAGAGGAAGGGAGAGAGGGATTGGAGGAGAGAAACATCAATGTGTTTCACCTTTCACCTGCCTCCAGCTACAGACCTAGTTAGAGACCTGTCTTGCAACCTGGTTATGTTGCCCTGGCTGGGAATCGAATCAGTGACCTTTGGGTTCACAGGCTGGCATTGACATTTTTTTTTTAATACAGCATATGTCACATAGCTGGCTTACATATTGGCAGATGGATTTTGAATTAAGTATATCTTTTTTTGTTTTAATAAACATGAAAGAAAATAAGATATAATCACTTCTTTTGGTAGTAAATAAGACCTGCTATCAATTTGTTTGAAAGCAGTTGGTTTAGTTTTAAAATCCTCCTCCTCCTCCTCCTCCTCCTCCTGCAATAATCTTACCTTACAGGGCTGCTATAAAGAATTTTAAAAATAGGTATAAGCCCTGGCTAGTGGCACAGTGGATAAGGTGCTGGCCTGTGAATCCAAAGATTGCTGGTTCGAATCCCAGCCAGGGCACATAACCAGGTTGCAAGCCAGGTCTCCAGCCAGGTCCGTAGCTAGAGGCAGGTGACAGGCAACCATACATAGCTGTTTCTCTCTGTCTCTGCCTCTTTCCCATGCTCTCTCTCTCTGGAAATAATAAATAAAATCTTAAAAAATAGCTTAAAAGTCACATTAATAACTACTACAAGGTAGTAGTAAATTGATTCTTATATTTGCTAACAAAGAAGCTGAGAACTTTATACTTTTTTTAAAAGATTTTATTTATTATTTTTAGAGAAAGGAGAAGGGAGGGAGGAAGAAAGGGAATCATACCAGCAACCTTTGCATTTGCAGGCTGGTGCCTATCCACCAGCCAGGGCTGACTTTTTCATTTTAATTATTTAAATTATTCTATTGTAATCAACTCCATTTTAATAAAACTTAAATTACTTTACTTAATTTTAAAGACTTTAATTGATAAACTTAAAAGCCTAAGCCCTGTACAATGTGATACGTATAGTAAAATATGCTGCAATTACTATACAAATATTTTTGAATTGATAAAATAGAAAGTAGAAATATCTGAAACACACCATAGTGAGGAAAATAGGATTTTATAACTTTGAGTTGAGGTCTTAGAAGTTAGAAGTGCAGATGGCGTAAGAGGAAGCAAAACTCTCAACACTGGGTGATGAGCTGGCTGAGGGATACAAAGGTTTTTTCCCAACGGTGGTTCATGACTCCAACAAATCTTATCCTCTAGCTAAAATAACTTTCACTGCTCTGGACATTTCTACCAGGAGACTTCCAATGAAGAAGCAAACAATGAGGAGTCTAATGAAAATGAAGACGAAGAATCTGAGGCTGAGAACTCCACTCTTTCTGCTACGACACCTGGCTATGGAGAGGAGACCACACCTGGGACAGGAACTGCAGGGCTAGCGGCAATCCAACTTCCCAAGAAGGTAACAATTCCTCCAAAATGTTAAGTCTGATTTGATTCCTCTACTGAAGTCTAAGGTTACCCTGACGCTATACACTCAATATTCTGTATTGTCTTTTTAACCCACTGACAAAGCAAGAGCAGACACAATTTTCCTGTCTACAAATATGGAAAGATATTTTTCCCAGCAAGTTCTCTTCCCATATTATTACAATGACTTTACATTATAACAGAAGATTAAGGATAACCATCTTAGCAATGAATAAAAGGTCTCGAGAGATGCCATTGCTTTCAGGGAAGAGGATTCTAAGACAGAGAAAGTGAGTAGCAAACCCATAGAAAGCGCCTCTCACAGAGGCTTATTCATCAGGCACATTTTTCACCATCAAAACCCAATGACAAAGGTATTCTGAATTTTAAAAAGCTCCACCAATTCTTTTTTTAAAAGATTTTATTAATTATTTTTAGAGAAAAGGGCAGGGAGGGAGGTAGAGAGGGAGAGAAACATCAATGTATGGTTGCCTTTCACCTGCCTCTAGCTGGGGAACTGGCTGGAGACCTGGCTTGCAACCTGGATATGTGCCCTGGCTAGGAAATCAAACCAGCGACCCTTGGGTGTGCAGGCTGGTGCCATTGCAATGAGTCACCAGTCAGGGTTCCACCAATTCTTTTGTAAATTAAATTGGCTTCAATTCAGAATTAACATCCAAGAAAAAGGCTGTCTGTACAGTTTGTATTGGATGAAGTGATAACCTTAAGTTTTACAGTTCTCATGCCTAGATTTGGATTCTTTCAAACTTTTTCTTATAGGCTGGAGATATAGGAAAGAAGGCTACAAAGCCGGAGGAAAGTGATGAAGAAGAAGAGGAGGAGGAAGAGGAAGAAAATGAAAATGAAGACAATGAAGCAGAAGTGGATGAAAATGGGCAAGGAGTAAATGGAACCAGCACCAACAGCACAGAGGCAGAGAATGGCAATGGCAGCAGTGGTGGAGACAATGGAGGAGAGGAAGGAGAAGAAGACAATGTCCCGGATGCCAACACAGAAGAAACCACAGTGACTGGAGAGCCAGACAATGGCAGGTTTGAACCTACAACTCCACCCCCACAGGTCTACGTGACCACTACCCTACCGCCGGTAGAAATCACCACCACTGAATATGAGGGGGAATATGAACAGACAGGCACCAATGAATATGACAATGGATATGAAATCTATGAAAATGAGAACAGGGAACCTCGAGGGGACAATTACCGAGCCTATGAGGATGAGTACAGCTACCATAAAGGGCGTAGCTATGATAGCTATGATGGTTACAATTACTTCTACCACCAGTGAAGGCCCAGTCTGGGATGAATTATCCATTCTGGTGTTTCACATGGCTACAGTTTTCAAAGTTTAACTCAGGAAGGTGCAATATAACACATATGCACGTCATAGTGTAGAATGGTGCTACTGTTCCAAAGTGGTTTTCTGTAATTGCTTCTACAACTAATGGGCTGCATGTTGCTTTTTCTTGGTATGTTATTGAAAGGTCATTGTAAATCAGGATTGTTTAACAAGTGGGAACCAATCCATGAGATCAAGTTTGATTGAATATTTTGAAGTTGAAGTCCTATAGTTTTTTTAAATGTGTTTGCTCTCTTACTGTTAAAATACACCTTTTATGCAAGAATGCTTCTAAGAAAAAATTAATTGACATTAATGATACTGTATACCATAAGTGTGTAGTTCTTTAATCATGCTACCTATCCAAGACTGTATAGTTTAATTATTATCCTCATTTATTTTTATGTGACCTGTATGTATATTTTATCTATAGGTTTTATCACAAATAAAAATGCAATCCTTCAAATATGGATTTGAAGAAAAATGAGATATTCAGAATGGAAATAATGTGAGACAAGTAGGGGACAATTCAGCTAAAGGATAAAAGCTTATTTCTTCCCTGATTGGTGTGGTTCAGTGCATTGGGCATTGTCCCATAAACCAAAAAAAAACAAGGTTATCAGTTCCATTCCTGGTCAGGGTACAAGCCAGGTACCTAGGCAGAGTGTGTGTGAGAGGCAACCGGTCAATGTTTCTCCCCCTCTTTCCCTCCCTCCCTTCCCCTCTCTCTAAAATAAATAAATAAATTAAATCATTTTTTTAAATGCTTATTTCCACTACAGTTAAAAATTCAGATTTATCTTGTAGATAAATCAACATATCTAAACCTTCAACATGCTTGTGGGGAGGGTCAGTCATTTATATCAGGAGGAATAAATGGTTTTTATTAGAGTTACCAGATTTAATAAGTAAAATATAGGGTGCCTTTTAAAATTTGAATTGCATATAAATAATAAATAATGTTTAATATAAGTATGCTTCATGCAATCTTTGGCTTTTGTGCACTATTTCATCCTATTTATAGTAAATGATTCATTGTCTGAAACTTAAATTTAATTGAATGTTCAGTGTTATATCTGTCAACCCTACTCCTACTTTATTTGTCTTTAGGTTGAGTAGGGTGTGGGATAGGGTAGAAAACTCTTACATACACACAAAGTGGACTGATAGGCAAACTCTTAACTGCAATTTGTAGTTTAACCTAACTTTGAAAACAAAGTTAGAGTTGTGAATGAAAAGTAGATAGTGGGAAGAAGCAAGAAGATAAAATGTTTATTAATCTTTTTAGTTATTCATGTATAAGATATACTGAGCATCTGCTATGGAGCAGGACAATGTTTAGATATTGAGCAGATGAAAACAAAGAATCCTGTCCTCAAAGTGATTTTACTCTGACAGCAAACAGTTGTAAGGCATTCCATGTATTATTAATTCATTGTCTCCTTACTTTCTATTTTGAAAACTACTAAGCCTTGAGAAAAGTTGAAAGCTAATACATGAGCACCCTTATTATACCTTTCACCTAAATCTACCAAGAGTTAGCACTTTCCCATGTTTATGTTACAATTCCTATATGCCTGTCTTCATATATGTGTATATACTTCTTTGCCAAATGATTAGAATGACTGCAGACTTTATGACATTATGACTCTTCGCTTCTAAATACTTCAGAATTTAGTATAAAAATAAGGAATTCCCCTACATAGTTACAATAATGTTCTCCTCAAGAAATTTAACAGATATAATGTTTTCTAATATATAGCCTACATTCAAATTTTTCCAATTATTACAAAAATTTTCTTTATTAATAATTAATTTAATTATTGCCAAACTCTGTCAGGTATGAAGAGGTTATCTGTGAAATTTACTTATTTATTAATACCCCAAGTTATTCATTTTTATATAGCAAAATTGGTCAATCTTTTCTTTCATAGTTTCTTACTTTGCTTTTGACTCATGTAATATTGTTAGCCATTATATCCTACCTTAGGGAGTCAAGCTAGCTCACTTCCATTCTTGAATGCAGAATGATAACTGTTCTTCACCATTACTCCTTAAAGAGAAATATTATTCTCTTTTATCTCCAGTTTCTCTCTTCTCCTAACTTGGAGTCACACAACCATGGTGATGTGCCAACTATGGTAATGTGCATGAAGCAACAATTTATGAATGGCAAGGTGACAAGAAAGAAAAAGTCTGGCTCCAAGGAGCACCACACCAGCCCAGGACACCCAAGCTCTAGGAATAAACTTTTATTTTCTTTGAGCTATTATGATCATAGGGCTCTGTTATTTATATGCAGCTAAATCCTAGCTCAATAGTCCTCAGATGCTGATGCTGCTGATTTGATGATCATTTCTCAAAGGATAGTCATCAAATCATCAGCATCAGCATCTGAGAAAGTATTAGAAGTGTAAATTCTGGAATGCCACCTGAGACCCACTGACTCAGAAACTCTGAGGTTGGAGAGGTGATCCCAATGCACATTGTAGTTTGAGAACCATTGTTTTTACCATATTATAGCTAATGCTTATACACCTACTGTGTACCAATCCTAGTCTAAGAATTTTACATCTGTTACTGCATTTAATTCTAATAATTACTGGAAGTTGTCCTCATTTTATTGGTAATGAAACTGAGTTACAAAGACATTTAGCAACTGAGACAATATGACTGGTAAGTGGAGGAAAGGAGACTGCTCAGGGCTCCACATCCTATAAACCTCTGAGAGCTTCTTTTTATATATGGAAAGATCACCCTATTAAGATAAGTGAATTTAACTGGGAATCAGAAGAGGAAATTTTGGATAATATGAGTGTAACAACCCTAATGATGTTTTATTCTTTTGCTCTTTAGGGTTATTAAGAAGATGTAATTTTACAGGTTTTGTATCATGTTCAGATGGTCAAAGAAGAATCTCTATAAGAACATAGACTGCTAATAAACAAGAGAAATATCTTTTCATGCTGTTGTCAAACTGTCCCTTGTCAAGCCATCAAGCATTCCCTAAGTGAAGTGTGATTCACAACAGGGTCACGAGGGTCTCTACTTCCGCTGTTTGATCTGCACACCACAGTTCCATGGAGTTGGCCACTTGGGAGACAATGAGCTCAAATGGAGTCAAACAATCCTTTACTTATACAGACAGCAAAACCAGGATCAGCATGGTGCCAGCACCCTGCATGGCTGATCCTACAGACACTGAACCTGAGGGAAAGATGGCAGTCAGCACAGGTGTAGGTCATTCTGCGGTTGAGGACCCAGCTCTCAACTCTAGACAAGTGGATGGATTCACACACAAGTTAAACGCCAGGGGGGCCAAGGTTGAAAGTTTCATGCTCAAGTGAAACTAGGGAGATATATGAGAAATGGCCTTGTGACCATCTCCCATAAGATAGAGGGGTAAATGAGCAACTCTTTGCTCCAGGTGGAATCATGGGACACTTTGCCAAGACTCAGGCAAGACAGCAGTCAATTCTTATCCATGAGTCTAGATGGAAACAGGTACGGTTGTCAGGAAATGTAGCAGACTCCTTTACATACCTCTTCCAGATTCCAAAATTTTGGAGGCTTATGAGTGTCCTGGGCCATTCTAAAGGAGCTAGCCACACAGAGCAATTGGGATGAGCTTTAAAAAGTTTTAGGGTATAAAGAGGATTACTTCTGTGAGATGATCCACGGCTGACATGCAGTTCCCCACCAGGCAATAGTGTGCTGAAAGGCTTCTCAGTACATGCCACACCTTGGGGTGGATGATCTGTGGGCTGAGCAAGGCCTCAGGACTGCTGCTTCTCAGAGATGACTCTTGCCCATGCCCTGTGGTCACCCTAGGTCCTATCCCTCACTTTAAGTCTCTCTCATTTCCTTCAACTTGATGCCTCCATCAATATCCACTCCAGTTGGTAGCCTGGGGACATTTAATCTATGGGCAACACTGAATAGTCTCCACCCTTGTCAGTTTATTATTGTGACATAAATTCTATACCTTGCTTCTTTCATGGCTGATCCTGTTAATCTCCTACTACCTCTCCTTCTCTTAAAATTTTAGCCTTGAAAAGCTAAATCTTTGGCTTTCAAAATGACTGGTTCTGTTGAGAGTTGTTAAGTGCCTATTTCAGAACTAAAAAAATGAATGTTGACTTTCTTTCCATTTGGATTTCTCTTATGAAAACAAATCAAAACCCAATCCATCCCTCGGCAAGGTGAATCACTCTGAATGATGAGGAAAAGAAATAATGAAAATGAGAAAAATGTAAAAATGTAAATAAACTCTTTTGAAAGGGGTAATCTAACATCCAGAAATATGAATTTCACTCAAAAAAGAATTAATATTAATTAAAAGAAACCATGAAACAATCACTTGGACCTTCTGCTTATACAAATACAAATATTTATAAATATTTTCTGCTCTAAGATTTTGAAAATACTCAGTGGGTTAGAAACTCATTAACTTGGTTTGTTAGTCTAAGAATCAAGTTCCCTGCAAATTGCATTATATTGTAATCTATTCTTCCTTTTTCAGGATGTTTCCCCCTTGTATTTCACTGACACCAGGGTCAAGAAAAGACCTCCATCAATATGTACTGAATTTGTCTTGTCTCTTTTTAAAGCACAAATTCAATTTTCATTATTATAGTCAGGGGTCATCAAACTTTCTCTGTAAAGCAGAAGTCAGCAAACATTTTCTATCAAGGATCAGAGAGTAAATATGTTTGGCTTTGCAGGCCATATGATTTCTGTCTCAAATCTGTCATTGTAATAAAAACAGCCATACATAGTACGTAAAATAATGGGCATGGCTGTGTTCCAATAAAACTTATTTGCAAAAACAGTTGATGGGCCAGATTTGGCTCAAAAACCATAGTTTGCTGAATCTTAAATTTAGATGACTGATTGAAGTCATAACTGTGAAGAACTGGTTAATTTAATATTTTAGCTGTTTAATTGCTTAGAATATAAACAAATTATCGGTGAACTCATTACCTTTTTTGTTCTTCTTTTCCTCCAACTTGAGTCATGGTCTTTTGTTTCACACTCTTAAAAATATGGTAAAATTTCTGGTATTTGATATAGTAATCTGTGAGTTGTCTTCTTTCTGAAGATACATAATAAAATGCTTCATATAATTCCTGGACCTAAACACATTAATAAGTATTATCTTTGATAAATAATATTTAAAGGTAATTTGTTTACTATACTAATTATCTTTTGAAATTTTATGAAAGACTCCCTGGCTGGTAGCACAGTGGATAAGGTGCCGGCCTGCGAACCCAAAGGTCACAGGTTCGATTCCCCAGCCAGGGCACATAACCAGGTTGCAAACCAAGTCTCCAGTCAGGTCTGTGGCTGGAGGCAGGTGAAAAAGCAATCATACATTTATGTCTCTCTCCCTCTCTGCCTCTCTCCCTTCCCCTCCTTCTAAAAATAATGAAATAAAATCTTAAAAAAAAAAAAAATGTATGAAAGAGATTATCAGGTAAGTCTCAACCTTTAGCCAGCTGAGGGAAAGCTTGATTGTGATTCTGTGGGATATATATATATATATATAGATATAGATATAGATATAGATATAGATATCATACAACATAAACCATTATTTATGCTTTGTAACATAGACCATTATTTATGCCTTGTAGAATACGTTATCCCCAAATTCCATATCTATGTCAACTTGACTGGGCCAAATGCCTGAATAGACAAAAGGCCTCAGACAAGAAGAGGCCTCCTGAGAACAAAGTATAACAGAATGTAATTTGCACAGCAACTTTTATTCTTAGGCCAACATATCCAGCTAATGAGTTTTTAACCCACTGAGAGCTCTAAGTCTTGAGCCACCATGCAGGAGTTCAGCCTATTCTGCTAAAGAGAGGGGTCATGTGAAAAAGCAGCAGGGTGGCATGTGACATGCAGCCAAGTCAAGTTGTCAGATAGCTTTTATACCTGCCCCTCTCTGAATGTCCAAAAGGAGATGCCAAGCGAGGACCTCACAGCTGAGCCAAGTCAACCCATAGAAAACCTTGAGAGGTGATAACAAATTAGTGTTTAAATTATTAGAACAGGAACTGATAATTACAGACGAAAACTGAGTTCATGAGAACTAAGAAACTTAGAAGAGCTAAAATAAAATAACAATGCAGATAAACAGGACATTAAAAACTAAAAACTTAGAAGATTAGATATGCTGCAATTTGGTAAGAAAACATTAGTATGTGTTCAATACAATGAATGACTAGCTGGTACATGTAGTTGTATTTGTGTCCCAAGGAGAAGATTTCTGGTTCTGAAAAACAGAGGCAGCCTCTGAAAAATACTATTTTGAGAATGAGAGATATTTCCCACTTAGGTCACATAACAAAGTTTTGTGGCCACTTCCAGCAATGTCATCATGTCCTGAAGGAAAGGGTTAGTATCATTATAATTACATTTTAACTACATCCTCTGAGTTACATTTTAAGGTGTAATAAGACATCTTTCTAATATAAAAATAAAATAAAATTATATTGACATGTCTTCTCTTTGCTAGTAATAGCTGAATGAGTAAACAAATAGTCTAGAGAAAAGAACACAGCTAGCTGGCTTCACACTGTTCCGTGACCCTCTGTGGTTCCGAATCTGGCTGGGATTTTTATGCCCTTCTGTTGAAATTTCCAAATACTGAGAGAAAAAAATAAAAATAAAAATAGTTTGGGGGTAGATGAGAAAGGTGGATGTGAGTGATGTTTTAGAAAAAAAGGGATCTTTTAAAACTTAAGATGAATATTGATACTTATGAATGAACATATTTAAGACAGAAACACTTCCCTCTGCTAAAAACAAGGCAAGACTGACTCCCAGGACACCCATGCTGGACTCTATCCTGGAGATCAATGGGGAATAAGTAATACTTCTGTGAAATGCCGAAAGTCTTGGCAGAGCTTTAAGGGTCTATGTCGGAAAGAGGATACAGCTCATCAGGGGTCCCTCTTTTCCATTCTTTTCCACTAGAAAGATTTCCCCACTGGTTCTGACGGGAGAATGCTGTATATTTCTTGTGTATATAAATGAGAAGATAGCTATTTTATGTCAGAATACATGAAAATGTATTTTATGTATTTATGTCTAACTGCCTAGGATGATACAGGAATGTGTTGCCTAATAATTTTAATAATTTGGAACAGAGGATTAAAAGATTGCCTACAAAGCTAAGTTTTTACAAATGTATATCGAAGTAGCTGGGCCTAGAATACAAGTACAGAGAAGATGGCTAGAAGGTTTAAGAAATAGATTGGAAGAATACAAAACAAAAAAACCAATCCTTACTCCTGGATAAGGGTATAATAGCTGAAAATTGAATTGTTGGTCCTAGGTAGCTAATATTTTAAATGACTGTCCTCACTCAAGTGAAGGGTAAGAAATAAAAATAAATAAATAAGCCACCACAAAATGAAACAATTTCCATAGACTACTGTTATCTAGAAATCTCTTTGAGGAGCAACTCTACATGTCAGCCTGGCCCAGGAAATCAGGGCTAATGCATAATTATTGGGTATCAAGATATCTGTACTTGAACCATGAACCAAGAACTATAAGTTCAACTGTCCATTTCTTGTCCTTTTGTGTTGCTGCCTAGCTTTTGTTTTGTTTTCTAGTTAAATTGAGATTGTGTGAGGACAGATAACCATTTTTACAGAACCCTGATCTTTTATCTTTGCTTATTGGTTCCTAGCAATTTTACAGCAAAACTAATTATTACACAAAAACCTTAGAAAACTTACGTTGAATTTTTGAAGCCCAAGCTCAACCCAGGGAGGAAGCTACAAGGGGGAGAAGCAACACCTCTTCTTCACAGAACTTGAACAGATCAGTCTCAATTTTTTTCCTCTAGAGTTTCTTCTCTGCAACCTTCCAGTTAGAATAGATTTCTTTTTTGTCTCTTGTCAATTGTAGGTTCTAAATATAAAGGTCAAGTTGAATTTTTTTTTTTGAGCTTTGAATTCATTTTAGCTTTGGAAGCATATATATTTAGCTACTACCAGTTACTTGTCAGTAGGGCTAGTAGTTATATCAACTTTTGCAAGATTTTATGAACTTTCTCTCATAGAACACAACTTCATCTAGATAAAATTAGATGCTTTCCCATGACTTAAAGTGGAGATCTCTTTCATAAACACTAAAGTTTTTTCAGAAAAAGGCAAAACAAAGAAAAAGCAATATCTGAAATTATAAAATGATCTCAATGAAAAATATCAGCACCCTGGATGGTAGTACAGTGGATAAGGTGTTGGCCTGTGAACCCAGATGTTGCTGGTTTGATTCCGGGCCAGGGCACATAACCAGGTTGCAAGCCAGGTCTCCAGTAAGGTCAGTAGCTGGAGGCAGGTGAAAGGCAACTATGCATTGATGTTTCTCTCCCTCTCTTCCTCTCTCCATTCCCCTCTCTCTGAAAAATAATAAATAAAATATTTTTTTTAAAAAGGAAAAATCAATAAACAGTTTCTAAGGCTGTATCATAGATGAAGCATATACCAGGTGCCTGCTTTACCTGGACCTTTCAAAAATATAAAGTTAATATCATGTTACATTGTACAACCTTAAAACACTTTATAACTTACTAATTGTTATAGAAATTCCTGAATTATTCATTATCATAATGGAATGTTAAAATGAGCATTCTTTTGCTATTCACATCTGTATACTCTTTTTATAACATTTTTTTCCTGTTCAGTCTTATAGTTGACTGAACACTCTTTCCTGCTGTCCCCTTTATTTTCAATGTCTTTGTTAGTCTCTTCTTTATTGCCCAAATGTTATGCACTTTGCTGAAATTCAGGTCATTACTATTTATGATGTCTACAAAAATAGTTCTTAAACTTCAACTCTACTATTTTTTTCACTATTTCATTGTTTAATAAGTCATAGAAGAAGACATAGCATGAAAACAGAGGACAGAAAGAGATACAGAAGGATGTCATCTGAATACCGGGTTATTTAATAGTAGGAAGAATGGCTGGAGTGGATAGCTATTACTTATTTATCGCTCAATTTAGAATTAAATACTGACCTAAACACCTTGTAGATGTTTGTCACTTTAATGTTTATGTTGACTTTATGAGACAGTATAGTGCTGTGTCTTTCACTTTAGAGTCAAATTGCTTAATTACAAATTCTGGCTTTTAATACTTGCTAAATATATGACCCTAAGCAATTCACTTAACTTTATGTTTCATAACTAAAATCAGGGTGGTAGTAGCAGTTCCTACAAGACAGAGTTCTTGTCAACATTAAATGAGTTAATACACTACATTCAGAATAATACTTGACTTAATCACTCAAAGAAAATTTAGTTTATTACTAGCCAACCCCCCCCCCCCCCATTTTCAGATAGAGACATTCAGGTTTACAGAAGCTCAATTTAGTTGTTTAAGCAATTGACCACAGAAAGTTGGTGTTTGAACTCAGGTAAGTTTGATTCCAAAGCTAATAAAGTTAAATGGTTCCATTGTCAATGACAAGGTTTAAATACTCCAAAATTCATGGTTGAATGATTGTGAGTCAACAATGGTCCCAGCTCAAAGCTCAAACTTTAGTCCTGTGAAGTATTTTGAAAACCAGATACAGACACTCAGAAGAGGAGCTTCGGAATTTGGATGAAGCAAAAATAAGAATTATCCCGAGCTAATTATCCTCTCAGTTAAAGCTAACCAAGGGCTATTTGTTTTATTTTTCCCTTTGTCTGTTTTGGAAGTGAAAATAAATTGAACATTTATGCTAACTCTCATTAGAAATCATGTATAGTCTATTAAAGTTGAGTTTATAGGTAGTGCTTATCATTTGGTATGGGTTAAATAATTTTTGTGTTACCTTTTATTGATGTTTCACATATAGTTCTAATGTAAATACATTCATATCCAAACTCAAACTCTCAATATGTTCCCCAAAACCACTTTTTCTGCAGTTTTCCCTATGTCAATAAAAGGCAGCTTTATTCTACCAGTTGCTTAAAGCAAAACACTTGGTGTCATTTTTCATTTTTGGTTTTCTCTCATGACCCACATCTCATGCAGCAACAAATTCTATTATTGGCTTAATGTGGAGAGCAGGACCGAATAAGATGGTGTGAGCCCTGCCAAATAAGAAGCCATGTTTAGAGGATGAGCAGTAGAGCAATGATTCAGAGGGATGATACACCCTCTGGAGCATGCACAGTTATAGACATGTGCTTACCTGAAGGGTAACACCACCTTCTCAGAGCATGTACAGTAGAGTGACATATCAACATGTGCTTATTGAAGTGGCATAAAACAACATGTGTTCATCAAAGGTTGATGCAACATTACATCATATAATAGTATGAAAGCAAGAGCCTTCAATCAGGCAGCCAAGAGTAGCTGAGATGGCCGAGACACTCCATTGGTATGATTGAGTCTGCTTTAGCTGACTCTGAAACCCTTGTAGACCATGCCTTGCAAGATGCTGACTGGCTGCCTACCAGATCAGGACATGATCTGGTCTTTTGGGACTTGGGTTGGTTATTCCCCCATTCGTTTGTGCGATGTTATTGCTGAATGTTTCTGAGTGATTATTGTTATTGGGTTATTACAGATTTGAGTTGAATCTGCATTAATAAAAGCTTAGTGAATAGCATAGTCACCTGTATGGATTCACTGCTCTTCCTTGTTGCCAGGGTTACCTGCAGGGCTGGAGGCCAAAAAGGTGGCCCAGCACCTATGGTCCATGACAAAGGCTGAAGGCAGGCTATAGAAAAGACTATGGTGCAGATACTCGTAAGGTGAGAGTCTCTCTTGCAACACTTTGCTTCCAAAATATATTCAGAATGTAACCACTTATTCCCATCTCTTCTGCTACTAGTCTGGTTCAAGTCCCAATCACCTCTTCCTCAGATTACCTAAAGAGTTTCCTAGCCATTCTCTGTCTATTTCTACTTCATTCTCTTCCACAGTTACTCATCTGCCCAAAATCTCCAAGGTCATCCTTCTCATTCAGGATAAAACTAAAGCTTTGCAACAATTTATAGGTCCTTTATTATTTGCCATCTGATGCCTTTCTTGCCTCATTTCCTATTATTGCCTTTGTCAGTCCCTTCAGCCAAACTGACCTCTTCTCTGTTTCTGAAACAAGCCAGGAAGCTCTTGGTTCTGGACTCTTCTCTATTCTTTTCCTCCTGCCTAGTATGCTCTTCCCTTGGACAGTCAGATATCTATAGGTCTTACTCATAAGTTGCTGTCTCCTGGAACCCTTCCCAGGACTCCAGATCTAAAATTTTAACCTAGTGTCCACACTCCCTCTCTGCAATGCTTTTTCTTCATAGACTAAGTCTGTGCCACTACTATCTAGGGTAATATATCTTACTTATTTATTCTGTTTATTATCTGACTCCCCCACCAAATTATAAATTCCATGAAGACAGAGTTTATTTTTCTGTTTTGTTCACTGCTGTTTCCCCAATACCTGTCACACAACAGACATGCAATGTTTTTGTTAAATATAGCTGAATTTAATTCAGACAAAATTGAAGTTATAAACTTTCTACATGAAAGATAGATAAAATGTTTCCCATTTATAAACTTGTTAGTTATTCAGTCAGCCCTAATTAATAGTTCTGAAATCAATTTCAATGATCTGACAATATGATATACCAAACTGAGGTATTTATAGTTTTTGCTTATCCCACTTTCTGGAACATTTGATAGCAGCTTTCCACCACAAAAATATTTTTAGATTAAAATTACTTTGCCCCCTATGGTTATCTGTGGGCACTGGTAACAAATTGTTTCTGGTAGTGCTAAGTGAGCCAATGCTGATTGGCCATTGGGAACTGTAACAAACTTTAAATTTCAGCAAAATGCCCAGAAACTGCTAATCCTGCAGAAGAAACCAGGTATTCTGAAGATAAAAAGATACCAGGTAATTTGGTGTCCTTGATGTTCTTGATAGCTTTATAATATAATTGTTTATATTTTCAATATGCATATCAATCAGGTAGAGACAGTACTTTTGAAAATAAATATGAGCACAATTTTCTACTGAGCACAGTTGTGTAATATTTAGTGCTTTGTTTTATAAAATAGTGTGTTACTAAGCTCTAGAAATTATTAACTTAAATTGATGGCCATTTTTCTTTGATGGGACTGTCAGCATTATCAAGATCCACAATAACTCAAAGACTCAGATATTACTGTATACCTTCACTTATAAATCAGAATAAGGATAATGTGATCTTATTAATACTTTACAACCTCATTTGTATCGGTATTATCTTTGCTGATATTTCTCAGCATTAAGTCACTTAATAAGTGACATTCATTGTCCTGGTGTCTAATATGCTTGAATGGCTACATTATAGTTAGAATTAAGGTTCTCAAAATTGTATTAATTTTGAACAGAATAGCCTAGGATTTTAGAATATATGAAACAGTTATATTTATTTCTCCAAATAAAAGTGCTTTTACCTTGAAATGTTTAAATATTACAATAGTATTTAGATTAGTTTTCCATTAAAAGTGATTTTTCCCCAAGTAGTCTTAAAGTGGTGTAAATTTTTATTCTCACATTGGTTGCTATACATCTGCATGGTAGTTAGTAAATTAATTACTAGACAAGAACCTAGTATAAAGGAACCATGGACATGGACAACAAGTGGGATTGACTTTGGGGGGAATGGGTGGGTGGGGAGGGGGACAGAGGGGAGCAAAAAGGGGATGGATGTAATACAACAACAATAAAATTAAAAAAAAAAAAAACAGATGTGTAATCCAAAGTTATGTGGACATGGCTTTTTTTTTTTTTTCCAATCTAGTGGCCACTGGACTTAAATGAACTAATTAGATCAATGTAATATATTTACAAAAGGATAAATATGTTACTTTATCTATAGCTAAATGTTAATGTTTTAAACATAATTTTGTTGAGCCCAATATAAAATATAATTTTTCCCATAAGTCAACTACATGTAGATTTTTTCTGTGATAAATAAGAGAATAGAAACATTCCAGGTGGTATAAAGTTTTAATTCAGATCACCAGCTCTCTAGCTATATTGCCAGGCTACTAATTCCAGTTCTTCCCCTTACTACCTGAGAATTCTGGGGCAAGTTATTTGACTTTCCACAGCTATTTCCTAATCTATAAAATAGAAGTGATATGCCACCTAACTCATAGAGTTATTTTCTGAAGCTCAATTAATTAAATATATGTAAACATTTTAGAACAGTGCTTGGTTCATTTTAGTATTCAAGAAATGTTAGCTATTAATATAAGTATTACATAAATTGTTACTCTCCAGCCCATGGTTGGATACTAGAGCAGATACATTGCTAATGAACATGAGGACATTAATTGGGGCATCAGCCTGGTAGAGGACAAGATAATACCCCTCACTATGGCACCTGCTACCCTGGCAAATCAGTTAAAGAGTATATGATAAGCTACTATATTAACTTAATGTTATTATGAATTATATAAATAACAATTGAATGATCTCTCTAAAGACAATGGTGAGAAGTTTGGGCTGACATAGAGGAAACAAAGGTCTATAAAATTTGTTTCTATTAACTGACTTCATTGCCTTAATAATATTGGACAATTTTCATATTGGGATAATTAGACCTATGAAAGCATTTACATTAAAGTATCCCACTTATTTATGAGTAAATTATAAATATATTTTTTCTCCTTAAGAAAGGACTGGTGCAGGGAAGGGTGTTTGTATACTTTTGTGTTGTATTTATACTTAGGGTTGCAGTTCATAATTGGCAATGCTTTGGGGTAGAATGTATACATATTGTCTTTTTACAGAGATTCTCAAAGATGCAAATTGTCTGTTTGGGACTACTTCTTTCCAGTCTGACCTGGGCAGTGCCAGTAAGCATTTCCAATTTTAATTATGTCTCATAAAATTTATTGCTCTCTTTATCTACTTTTCTCTCTAGCAATGTCTTTTCACATTCATAACATTTACCTAGTTCAGTGATAATGAAGTACCAAGTAAAAAGAAAGCTTCTAGCACTTGACACCAAAACCTGCCACCAAGGAGGCCTTCAATAAATATGTGCTTAATTACAAGAAACCAGAAAGAGTACTTTTGAGAAAACCAGGAGCCAGCCACAGTGTTTCAAATCAGTTAACTCTAATGAGTAAATGCTCTGAGACCCAACTTATAACATGTCCGAAGAACTTTACTTACTAAAAAAAAAAAAAAAAGACTTAATTTTTTAAGGCTAAACAACTAGAATTTGTAAATACATAGCAACACTGAAGAACCCAGAACTTTTCTGTAATTCTTGCAACACCTCAACACTGTGAGAGCCTCGTAACGCGCTTCTTTTCATTATTGAAGCTGAAGATGGGAGGAAATGCCCTAAGCTTAACCTAAACTCAGCTCCAACTTCCTTTTGTGTCACTTTTTCTCTCTGATTCACCCAGATGAGTCTCAGGATGTGACTAAATGATCTTGTGAAAATGCTGAGTGGTAACTGGTATTTTCTGCAATGCAGACACAATGCCAATTACATAACGTCTGGAAAGCATTCTAACTTCCCAGAGTAACCTTTTCAGTTGGAGAACCATGGAAATGCATGGTCACTCTGGTGCCAGAAGTACTTAAATATAGGTCCTGAGTGAGTGGGTGACCAGTTGGGTAACCCACGGACAAGCGTGAACCACGTCTTCCGGTGAGGACAGCAGAAGTTGAGGAAAGCTTGTCCCCGATCAGCTCACAGCTTCTAGCAGTCCTGTGGCGGCCGTGCTGCTTAAAATATATGTCAGCCAAGCCCAATACCCATGGCTTAGCTCGTCAGGGACACAGAAGCATGTGATTAGACAGATGAGGACTGACAGGGTCTCGCTGACCCAGCTCAATCCCACCAGTTTAGAATGAATCTGTTTTGAGCAACACAATCCAAAGAACAGCTGGAGTGGCATGGCACTCTTCAACCATTTTCCAGTAAATGTGCTAGGTCAACATCAATCCAATGTTGCTGGTCAAAATCAGATGCCAGCATTGCTTCCCAGAGGTAGACAATGCCACCTCCAATACAGGGCCACATTCAAGCCCAGGAGAGCTGCCAAGTGGGTGGGGGAGTGGGGGGAATGCATATTTCGAATGAAAGAGGTTTCGCAAAGACATAGAGACACAATTTGGAATTATAAATGATATTTTCTCCTAGGTATAGACATTCCATTTGAGCAATTATCTAAATTTTTAAATAATAGGTTGATGAAATCAGAAATTTATATATATATATATATATATATATATATATATATATATATATATATATCATCATTTATATATGTTTGGGAACTAGAATGCAAATTTAAACTGTAAGGGAGGAAACTGCAGGGTCCTTGCCTGGGTCTGAAAATTAGATTGACAAAGACATATTAATAAGAGAAAAGCATACAAGTTTACTGAAGTTTTACATGTACCTGGGAGCCTTCATAAGAGAATGAAGACTTGAAGTGACCAGAGCAAGAAACTTTAATACCTGTTACACAAACAAATTTGTGAAAAATTTTGTGACGTTTTGGGCTAGGGGTAGTCCAACTAGGACTAGGAAGTCCTGGCCTTTCTTAAGTAAAAAGATTAGCATTTAATTTAACAAGGTTTGTTTGCAGATTCCTCTGGTGTGGTCTTGGGATTGGTGACAATTTGTCTGCAGTAAAAGGAGAATTTATTTCCTGCCTTTAGTCAGAAGAGGGGAAATTTTTCTGCCTCTTACTTTTTTAAAGAAGATTTTATTTATTTACTTTTAGAGAGAGGGGAAGCGAGGGAGAAAAAGGGGGGGGGGCATCAATGTGTGGTTTCCTCTTGCATGCCCCTGCTGGGGACCTGGCCTGCAACCCAGGCACCTGCCCTGACTGGGAATTGAACTAGTGACCTTCGCATTCGCAAGCAGTGCTCAATTCACTGAGTCACACCAGCCAGGGCTGTTTACTACTTCTTAAATGCTTTCAGCAAAGAGGCATATTTGGGGGTAACAGTCTGGTTTCCTTCTAAAACAAAATTAAAAACAGAGGAAAAAAAAAGATGATTATTGGGCCATACAATTTAGTTAGCATTCATCAACATGCAATTAGACTATAAAGACTTTGTTATAAATTACTTGATTGTAAGTTCATGATTTTTTATTATGAACTATGTTAAGGTACTTTTTAATGCATGCACATGTACTGTGTTCTGTAAGATGCCAAATACCCCAAACTGTCATTTTTTTTTAAGTTAATTTCTACCTATTGAATTTTTATGTTTCCTTTTTCCTGTAGCCCTATTCTATTTCTGTTTTTACTGTTTTGAAATTTTTGAGAAATGATGCAATGATCTAAATTTATATGCAAAGATCATAGAAGAACCAACATAAAAAAGGCAATAAAAATATATAATATGCCCGAAGGTACTGTTAGGGCTAGCGACTGACAAGTTGTCTGCCCTGTGACCTGCCACTTGAGTCAGGTCACTGTGTTCTCAGGAACTGTGGCTTGCAGTCAGTCTCGCAGGACCTGAGCCATCACCTGTGTTGAAACAAGAGGGTCTGAGTCACTGGCCACTACCTGATCAAAAGATTCCCTAGTAACAGAGGCAACTAAGGCGTAGGTGGTATCCTGCTGAGAGCTAATTACACCCTCTGTGCCCCTTCCCCTATTCCTTAATCATTTCCCAGAAACAAGGAATGTAAGTCTCCTAACAGCTGTCCCTAATCAGAAGACATTGTTCTTTCACAAACACCTGTACCCTGGATTCTGCAGCAGACCAGCAGGGTTACCCATCCCCTTGAGTGTCTGCTCCATGTCCTTAAAAATCCCTCTACCCCTTCCCTTGCTGCTGTAATCCATTTGGACTCAGTCCACCTGCTTGAGCATCCCTCAATAAAGGCTTTAAACTGGTCCACCTGACTCCTCACTGCTACTGGGCACAAACCTAACAGGTACATAATATAAACTACAGAAACATTTCTTCTTATTATTAAATGTTTCTTTTCATATATCAGGCCACTTAAAATTATTATTTTAGCCCTGGCTGGTGGCACAATGGATAAGGCACCAGCCTGTGAAACCAAAGGTCTCTGGTTTGATTTCCAGCCAGGGCAACATAATCAGGTTGCAAGCCTCCAGGTCTGTAGCTGGAGGCAGGTGAAAAGTAACCCATACATTGATGCTTCTCTCCCTCTCTTCCTCTCCCTTCCCATCTCTCTGAAAAATAATAAATTAAATCTTTTAAAAAATTATTATTTTAATCATGGGACTTTTGAGACAGAAGATTTAGGTCAAAATATCTACTTCTACTACTACTATTAGCTGTGTAAGTATAGGTAATTCTGTTTCTTCTACTTCCTTTCTCACAGGGGTAATTAGGGGAATCAGATGAGGTTATTTACATGAACTCAGTTTATACTGTAAAGTGCCATATAAATATAAGACACCATTGACAAACAATTTTTTCACATAAATTTGTGCTTGATTTTTATGGCAAGATTTGTCCTTTTATTTTTATAATAGTTTTGAGAATAGAAGTATGGAGTAAATGGGAATATGTACTTTTTGATAGATATTGCCATATTTTCTTCCCAAAATGCTAAGCACCTTAACATTCTTACCACCAGTATGTATCCTATTACCATTTTCTCTAGATTCCCATTCAATGAATATAAAGTTATATTACATTATTTCTTTAATGTGTATTTCTCTATCTTTTAAAACTTGAATTATAATTGACATACAATATTATATTAGTTTCAGGCTTACAACAAAGTAATTCAATACTTTTACACATTATGAAATGATCTCCATGGTCAATGTAGTTACCATCTGTCATTATACCAAGATATTATAATACTATATTATTGACTATATTCCCTAGGCCATACCTTACACCCTTATGGCTTACTTATTTTATAACTTGAAGCTTAATTCCCTTCACCTCTATTGCCTATCCCTCCGCCTCCTCCCCTCTGGCAACTACCAGTTTGTTCTCCGTATCTATGATTAGCAAACCATTTTTGTTTCCAGAATGGAATGGAATGTTAAACAGATCTGCCTTGGAGTTCAGCCAATAGAGCACTTTTACTAAAGTTTTGAGTTTATTTCTTAGATGATTTCATCAGTCACAGTAGAATCAGGAAAACAAAATCATGACCGGGAGTTCAGTAGGATACTTACCAAGTACAGGACAAACAGAAAGAGCAATGAAGGGTGATGAGACCACACAGAGACTGAAAGCACTACCACGCCTTGGGCTGGAGAAATAGGGAAAGAGGTGGTGTTCTTGGGGCCCTGGGGTGGGGATGGGGGCAGAAGGAACCAGGACCACAAAGGAGATGCCTCTGATCCTAGAGAAGCAGTCCAAACTAACAGAATAAAGAAGGACATACCTTGGCTTCTTTCTTCTCCTGCCCTTCTGTCTCGGGCCAGACTGCAGTCAACTGGCACAGGAGCTCAGGAAATGTTATTTGTGGGGGTCATCACAGAGAAAGCAGAAGCATAGTATCTGAAAGCAAGCAGGATAATTACTCATATCTATTGCTAGGAAATACAGAATTCTAAGGGTTAGTCAGGCATTTTTTTTCCCTCTTACATAACTGACATCACTTTAGCACATGCATTCGGACACCAGCCAGCCTACCAATCAGTTCCTCTTGCCACATCTGACATAAACCAGGAGTTTCAAAAATAAATAAGGAAATAAAAAACAGTGAAAATAAAAGAATTGGTACATCTGTTGCTTCCTTGTCAGTCTTGCTCAAGGTCCTCTTCTGCGTGCTCTCCCATGACACCTAAATTTTAGCCTAAAAGTTTGGAACAAGATGCCTGGGTCTGTATCTTTTTAGTTTCTGGCCTTTCTCTACCTTAAGAGCTACCTCTTGCTCCCAGGTATCCTCAAGGTATTTTGACACTTTCATGTCAAACCAAAATAAAATATCTGTCTCAATTTGCAGTCTACCCCATTTTCCTTTCCCTGAAAGAAATATCTGCCTCGGTGACTGACAATGATCAAGTCCATGCTTAGGTGTGGTCCTTCCCCTATGTGCAGGGCTCTGGTGTTATTTTACTCTTGCTGGATAATTAGCAGCATCTTATGTTAACTCGCACAGCAATCACTGCACTTATACAATGAATGCACATAAAGCTCACATCACTGAACTCTGATTTTAGTTCACCGACTAACCAACGCCCCATGTTCCAGCGGAAATTTCTTTTTCATTGGATACCAATGACAGCCAAGGTTTTTTGTGTGGAATGCCACCCCTCCCCAGCCTGCAAGCTCCCCTGGGGCTTGAATGGTGATTTGTCCTGGGGGTGGATGGCATTGTCTCCATCTGGGGAAGAACATGGTCACCCTCTTGTAGCACTGAAACAAATATTAATGTGGTATGGTGTCCATCCTTTTCTGGTCAGGATGATTTGCCATATTCAGAATAGTATAACCCAATGAAAGAAAAATAAAATACTTGTTGTTTGAAGAACTAAATGAAAGAATAAATGGTGATTTTTTTTTTTTTCCTTTCAGACGGTTCAACCACAGTCTGAGAAAACTAAGCAAGACTGTGTGGAAGAACAGAGGGTAAACAGAATTATTCTTCTCAAATAAATCCATTTTAACTCTGTAAAGTAAAAAGTCAGGGGAAAATTTTAACTGTCAAAATGTTCTTGTCTGCTTAGAATGGAAAGGCAAAATTATACAACATAATTTTGGCACTCTAATTCACACAATGTGTGACAGAAAAGAGAATAGCATTCTAAATGGAGATGTCTCTTTAATATGATTTCTTCCTTCAGAGGAATAAGTACGTAAACATTTTGGGATGCTGTTATTAGCAAACAATATTTTCCCACACATATGCATGAGAACAAAGCAATACGCAGGGAGGAAACAAAGTGAAGGACAGGAATAAGTCTTCATGGAGAGCTCTGTTTACATGGAGTCCGTTTTCCATGTGCATCCCAGTTAAACAAGTTCCCTCAGCTTCTCAGGTCACCAAATTACAGCTTTCTTCTTCCTGCCACGGTTTCTCCCGGCAGCCTCAGAAAATTCTGAGAACTAACAATCCTCTGTTCTCTGTCTCAGCTGAAAATTACAAAGGCAAAAACTGAAAGTATGAGAGTCTGAATCTTCATGCTGTGAGTTTTGCCATTTTGACATCAGACATGTATACTGCAAAATTGCCTTTCTTCTAATCCTCCTAACGCATCCCACTTGAAAATATTTCCAAGTACTCCATTTCCATTGAAATTCGATAATCAAATTGATACACACTGGGAGAGAGGATAAGTTGATAGTCATCCTTAGGGAAAACTTAATTTAGAGATATACAGTATAGAAAACAAAGGAACAAGTTGCTATCTTTCGTCATTGGTTCACACACGCCCTCCTGTGGTTATAGGAAGTACTGCCATCTGTTAGATGCAGAATTAGACCAAGTTTTAAAATATCTGTACAATAAAAAGAGAGCAGGAAACTTGTTAGTGACAGATAAACCCATCTTAATATAATGTTGTGTTTTTGTAGGTAGTATACAAAGGTTACCATGGGAAACCTGGGTATTATGCTTCTAAGTATGTTTACACATCATCTGGGAGGAAAAATCAAACTAACATAAAGGTAAGCTGAATCTGTGAGCCATGATTCTTATCATGAGTTAAACTCTGTACTAATGCCAGGCAAAACTATGCGGGAGACAGCTTTCTTTTTCCTGCCCTGGGGTTTCTGCTTGTGGCTGGTGCCTTTATCCTTTCCCCACACCCCTGGATCCTCAAGCATCTCTGCCACAGAACTCTGTTCCCAAGTCCTCCTGGCACAGGAGGGCCACCTCATGCCCTGACCTGAATCCTGCCCAACTACAGGGCCTGTCGGGGCAGGTGCAGGATTGGTGGACTTTATACGCCCATGAGTTTTTTGTTTTATTGTTTCTGATTATTGTTTTCTTTCTTTCTTTCTTTCTTTCTTTCTTTCTTTCTTTCTTTCTTTCTTTCAATAAGGAGGTTTTCTGTATATAATCTACCATATGCTCTAATAGTGAGGATTAGAAGTCATTTTGGCCTAAAGAGTGACATATTTTAGTGTCTTAAATCATTTCACAGAGGACACCATCTGTGTCAGGATGATCAGAAGAGAAAGAATAAGGGCCTTGTTACTGGAATGGAACAATAATTCTTTTCACTCAGTTCCTTCTTGAAAATTCATTGGCCAAAGAGCTGGACACAGCTTAAAATGCCATCAGCAAAAAGAACTACTTCTTTTTCCAAATGTGGTTTCGTGTTCCATGAAAAGTCATAGTTTCCCTTTAGAATATTGTTTTGTTCTGATCTTTATTCTTTTTTTAAAAAGATTTTATTCATTATTTTTAGAGAGAAGGGCAGGGAGGGAGGAAGAAAGGGAGGGAAACATCAATGTGTGGTTGCCTTTCACCTGCCTCCAGCTACATACCTGGCTAGAGACCTGGCTTGCAACCAGGTTATGTGCCCTGGCTGGGAATTGAACCAGCACCTATCCACTGAGCCACCAGCTAGGACTGCTCACTAGTCTTTAGGTACATCTCTAAGACTAACTGCCTGTTAAACATACTTGTTAAAATAAATATGTATTGAGCTCTTCCAGCTGTGTAAGATATTATGTAAGACAAAATGATTATGAAAACTTAATTCTTTCTCTCCAGGATGTTAGAATTATCAAAGAAAAAAAAATTAAAAAAGCAAATAGTATTTACAAAACCCATTAAAATCAAGACAGATGTGCAAAGTGCAATGTAAGTGGTATACCAAACATCATGCTTTAGAGTCTGAAGTGAAAAAAAGATTAGTTTCTAGTCCAGTGTTCAGGGAAAACTACATAATGGAAATAATTGAGTTGAGTCTTGGAAGATGAGTAGAATTTGAGCAAACAAGTGGGTAAGAGAGGCTATTCTTCATGAAAAGAATGATATGAGTGAAGGCATAACCATAGAAAAGCAGAGCAAAGGAAATTAGACCAGCCAGCTGATTCATGATCACATAATCAACAATGCAACTGGTAATCATTTAACATGAGCAAATGCAAAAATAATTGACCACCACATGCCACAATTTAAAAGTTATTTTGTTTTCATTTATAAAAGAATTCTATTCAATCTTTAGTAAAATGCACAAAATTCATTAGTATGTATGCTATTGTTTTAAAAGCAGTAAAAACACCAAAAATAAAAGAAAACTTCCCACTTCAGAGTATGGAAGAAAAAATTAATAAGGAATTATTATAATCTACTAATTTTCTAATGTGTCTATTTAACTCAAAAGAATATATTAGCAAGAAGCAAATGAACATGATTGCAAAAGAAAATATAAAATGTTCATGTAAAACTTTCTAAGATTTAATGTCTTAAAATAAGTCTAATGTTTAATATACTTGTTTAGAAATAATTCACTACAAAGTTTTCCTATTTTATTTACTTACTGAAAAATCTTATTTTCAGAATATACCTGCCAAATAAAGGATTAGTAAATAATGATGTCATAACCCCCACGAATATATCATTTTGAATTATCTCTTAAAAACTCTACAAGTTGGTACTTTAGCATATTGCATAGTACCAGCTTCATTAGAATAGAGGGGACTTCCATAAACCATTTTTATTTTGAGATTCAGGTATGAGGTGATCCAGCAATTTCCTTGCTGCTTTTAACATTAATAAAATATATGTATAAAACAGCCAAAACAGTCTTCCAAATAGAACAATACTATATTGAGAGAGAGAGAGAGAGAGAGAGAGAGAGAGTGAGAGAGAGAGAGATGGGAATGAGTATGGGAATGGAAAAGAAAATATTTTTAAAAACATAAACTCTGGCCCTGGCTGGTGGCACAGTGGATAAGGAGCCAGACTACAAACCCAAAGGTCGCTGGTTCGATTCCCCAGCCAGGGCACATAACCAGGTTGCAAGCCAGGTCTCCAGCCAGGTCTGTAGCTGGAGGCAGGTGAAGAGCAACCATACATTGATGTTTCTCTGCCTCTCTGCCTCTCTCCCTTCCCTTCTCTCTGAAAAATAATAAGCAAATCTTACAAAAAAACCCATAAACTCTGTATCACTTGCAATGACTCACTAGTCACAAGATGAGGATCACATTCTGTCCTCCTTCAAAAATCAGGCCTTAATCTACATTTCCAAATCTATTACTTATTCTTTTTTTCAGGATTTCTCTATTCCAAATTTATGATTTTATTTATATTATCTCTCATATAGTTCTGGTTTCCAAACATTTTAATACGCTACTTATTTTTAAAATAGTTTCACCATTTCCCTTCCATGTATGTGAATCTTACCCATCCTTCAAACCTTGCTCATTCTTCTTTCTCCATAAAACCTGCTTTGGCCACTCCAGAATTAGCTCTACTAACAAACCTCTATTGAATTAAAAGAATCCTTTCATTAAGTATCTGATTGTGATATATATACATACGTATATATATGTATATTATAGAATTAATAGATTTTAAAAATTTTAAATAAAATAATCACTTTATGTTAAAATCTATACTTTAGCAGGAAGAAAAAAACAAAGACAATATTGCTCTTCACCATTTTGGTAAGAGAAGAAATGAAGAGCCAGCATCTAAAGAAAACATTGTCCAAGAAAGAAAGAAAGACTTATTCCTTCCTGGAGTCAATAAAAATAAACAAATTAGTAAACTCCCAAATCGTTTTGAAAATAAACAGATAATGAATGAAGACTATAGTATTAGTAACAATGAAAATGCCCACAATCACCTGAAGATGCCCATTTACTCTGAATCCACTGGGAATAATGGATCTGAGGATAGAGACAATGATATCAGCAAACTGCATGACCAAGAAGAATATGATGCAGCTCTCAACAGAAAGAATACAGAACATGTAATGGAGCCAGAAGCTGTGACTGAACTATTAGGGGAAGAAAACAAGGAGATTAAACCCAGGAATGTTGAAAGCAAAATTTCAGCAAGGGCAAACTATGCTCAAGATCTCTCAAAAGGTAAGAAGAATTATCAAAGAGACCCACAAGCCCCAAATAGTTTAGTAAAACGCAAAAGTACCCACCATACCCAACACAACACTGACTATCTAAAACAGTTCCCAAAATTCAAAAAATTCTCCAGTGATTTGGAAGGCAGTGGTTATCCAGATCTTCAGAAGAGGGGGGACAATGATATCTCTTTTTTCAGTGGAGATGGCCCACCTTTTAAGGACATTTCAGGAAAAGGAGAAGCTATTGATCCTGATCTAAAAGGTACAGATATTCCAACTGAATTTTCTGGCCCTGGTGAAGCTGAAACTATTAACCCTGAGGCGGGAGGTCCGAGTTCTAACGACATCCCAGAGAAAGCAGGAAGTGGCCGAAATACCATCGGCACCAGGGATGAAACAGCCCAAGAGGCAAACACTGCAGATGTAAGCCTCGTGGAGGGCAGCAATGACATTAGAGGAAGCACCAATTTTGAGGAACTCCCTGGAAAAGAAGGAAACAGGGTGGATGCTGGCAGCCAAAATGCTCACCAAGGGAAAGTAGACTTTCATTACCCTCACATACCCTCAAAAGAGAAAAGAAAAGAAGGCAGTAGTGAAGTTGTTGGAAGTACTAATTATAATGAAATTCCAAAAAATGGCAAAGGGAGTAGTAGAAAAGGTACAGAACATTCTAGTAGGAATCAAGTGACCTCAAATGAAAATCAAAGATTTCCAAGTAAGGGCAAAAGTCCAGGCTGGCTCACTCCTCCTCACGGTCTTGACGACGAACTTAAAAATGAAATAGGTTCCCATAGTGGCCCCAATAATGAGAAGACTAGAACAACACATGGTGTAAAAGATCACTACATAGCCCACAGACAAAATCACTCAACGTGGGATAAGGGTGTGCCACAAAGGAAAGGCTCCTGGGGCAACAGAAAGCCCCATTCCCGCAGGAGGCTTAGGCCCCCTAAAACACGTGACAGTAGTGAGTCATCTGACAGTGGCAGCTCGAGTGAGAGTGATGGTGACTAGCCCACTAGCCACTCCTGCAGAACAAAGGTTTGAATGCCTAGCATCTGTGACTGGCTGGGGAAGTACAGCCACCTGATGCAGACCAGGTGGTGAAGGACAGAGCAGGGACTTGAATAAAACTAGAAACCCAGCTCTTGGGGAGGATGATTGCTATTTTCATGGTCATTATAAAATTCTATCTAAAATGACCATGCTTTATAAAATTTTATATAAAGTTATGCTACTTTTTTTAAGGACAAAATTCATTAAGGATCTATGGAATAGGTAACATCTGAATAGGTGTCATTTAAAAATAGTTTGTGAACATCAAACTTCCTTTGTTGTTGCTCTGTAGATAGGAAAACAATGTCTCTCATATAGTCATCTGTAATAAATGATCAGTAAGAAAAGTGTGTCATCTGTGGTGCTTCTTTTCAGAGGTAACAGGATTAGCTCTCTGTCTGGCAATGCTGTGAAATTAGCCAATGGAAAAAGCTTGGGAGTGTCCCTCACCCCTTTCCCTGCAGCCAGCATTTCCTTTTCCTCTGAAGCCCTTGCTCTAATAAAGACATTCTGCTTCACAGCCTTCTACTCTCTTTCCTATGTTGCATATTTGTAACTTCTTATAAGGCAAATTTTACTTCCAGAAACAAATCACCAACCATGTTGTCACTTTCCTCAGTTCTACCTGCTCCTACACAAAGAGAAAGGGTCCCTGAAAGAAATGCTAAATGAACCTGAAAACAAGGGTTATCTTTTTTTCCCTAATTTATTCTCTACCTTCCAAGTGTAAAAGAAATCAGTAGCAATGGAAAGACTTAACATATCACCTCATAAATTAGCCAGTATCAGAATTCCACAATAAACTATTCCTAGTATTCTATTTTTTTTTTTTAATTTTATTGTTGTTGTATTACATCCTCTATTTTTATTTATAAAAAATAATGTGGTGCACACACACATACAACTAGAAGCAATTAATGAAGTGAGGGAAAATGACATCAGAATTTAAATTGCATATAAATTAGTTGAAATCTCCATGCTCCTTATATCCCAGATTATGTCAGATTATACATGTGAATGGTTTGAGCACAGGAAAAACACTTGGTGTTTAAAAGGAAAACATGAGCTGCTAGGGAAAATGAATGTTTTCTTTGGGTAATTACAGCAGGACCTTCCAAAGGCCATCTGGTCTGTCCTCATCTGCTACCTAGTGGAGAAACTACATTTCAATCCTCTGATCTAATGTTATTTCCTCTCTCCCAGTTTGAGTGTTCATGAATAATTTCAAATTTTCTTCATCCTTTTAAAGGAAACTCCATGTTTCAAAACCTGCAATGTGTTACTATAAAATACAAGCATGGAGGGGTGAATCCAAAGTGGAAGGAGCAGAGACCTGGAAATGCACCCTGCTGTCATTCAGTAGATCTGTGTGTCTGCTAAATTCAAGTGTCAGCCACTAAGCTGCTCTAGCTTTCTCTCTCTCTCTCTCTCTCTCTCTCTCTCTCTCTCTCTCTCTCTCTCTCTCAGTAAACATGCATTTCCAAAATAGGGCAGAAAATTTCAGTCTGACAAAGCAGCCTTATTTGTTGATTGAAATGGGCGTAGTCTGCCACCTTGTGCCCAAAAAGAAAAGATCCTTCCAGGCTCTGGATTTTATTTCCATGCCTGCTACTCCTTCCAACCCCACCCTCTGAAATTTCTCCTTGTAAATATCCAGCTGGTTTTTGCAGCCCTAATTAATCTATTCTTGACAACACCAACCTGTCAGAGCAGTATAGTTGATTTTGTTTGGTATAACATGCAGCTCAGTTGAAAAATTTACTGTGAGATCCCATTCTTCAATATTCCATGGGGGTCAAAAGAAGAAGAGAAATGCTCCTGGCACTGATTAAGATGATACTTTAGTCAAGGAGACAGACATAAAGAAGATACAAGGTAGAATGCAGTAAGTTCAACTACAGAAATATAAATAAAGTAATTATAGGAGTTCTGAGGAAAGAGGTAAACTCCAGCTAATGGAAACAGCAAAGCTTTAACGGTGCAATCCACTTTCCTTAAGGAATTACACACCCAGAGGGGCTGCAGATAGTAAGTTCCAGCAGGCAAATGAGGGCTTGACAGTTGAGGACCTTCAATGATACTACCGGTATTTTAGAGCTTAGGAGAGTCACTCCTCGCAGGGTGGGGAAGTGGTGAGGAGGCAGGGTGCGGGAGTTAGAAGGCAGAAGGCCAGCAATAAGGACACCAAACAGCTGTGGACAGAATCTACAAGAAACATAACACTTCGTCTTTAGGATCCACTATGAACCACGCAGGCACTCAAGATCACACTAATGTCAAAGATACTAAGATGCTTTCCCAGAAGCCCAAGCTTCAAAATAACTCCTAATAAGGTAAACTGGGCTAGGCAAGATACTGATGGCTAGAGTTAGGTGTTGAAATATAGCGTTAGGTGGTCTAAAAAAAAAAAAAAAAAAAATGAGAAGAAATAGATGGGCCTAGGGGAAAGTCATGGAAATAGATATGGGGGAGCAGCAGGGTATACAGTGGCAAAAAAAGGTTTAGGAGAAAATTAGGAGGAAATCTGGGGAAAAAGGAGAAAACAGCTTCAATATAACCTCAAAGCCAGAAACTGAGATGAGACCAAAGTGAATGTGACAAGTGGGATTCACACATCTGCAGGAAGCTCCAGAGGAACATTGTGGTTTAGACTTTAGAGGATGAGGACAAGAAGAGTTGCAATGGGTCCTTGCCAGTCTAGAGGCAGCCAGGGTGTCAATTAACCTGGTCAGAACAACAGGATGAGGCGGAACCCGCTTTGAGCAAACTCCTGCTGAAACACCGGGTTTTCAAGCTTGCCTGCAGAAAACAAAAACAAAAAGAAAAAAACACACGCCTGTAGAAGTCCCAGCGTGACTCCTTCGGCCCTCAGCCTCGAGTCAGTCCAGGAGTATCCTTTCCCCTCCAACTTCAGTCAACCCTGTTACTTGCTCCGCTTTGGTCTCCAGCTGATCTCTCAGAGCAAGGCGCTTCTGACACTTGGGTGCTGACCTGGAGGGGCACTCCGGGAGTGGTCCCTGACAGCTTGCCTCCGGGTAGCAGAGCGCTAGCTAACCCCCTGATTCTGTCGGGACCCTCCCACCCCTCCCACCCGCTCCTCTTCCACCTTAGTAGAGAGGCCTGCCCATCCGAAGACCTCTCTCTATTTTCCCTCTGGACTTTTTGCCGTGGCCTGCCCTCCATCCACACCCGACACCCGCCATTCGAGTTTCCTCTCACTGGGAGAGTCGCTGGTCAGGTTGACTGTCTCGTTTCTGTGGGTAAAATTCTAGGCCTTGGTGAGTCTTCCTCTGAGCCTACTGCGGTTCCCCGGACTTTCCGGGCGGGGACGCCTATCTGGACAGGCCGGTTCTTGCTGCGGGATCAACAGCTTACATGGGCGCACCCTTTAATCCTCCTGATTCTTCCCCTCATCCTCGTTCTTACCCTTTAGGTCATCTCTCTGCCTCATGGGAACGCCTGTCTCAGTCCCTGACTCCAAAGGTCTCCCCTTGGGCTGTCTCTCTTGGAACCTCCAGACCCTTTGATTAGGGTCTTTGGTAAAATTAAGATTGATTTTTTTCTCCACTGTTGCCTGGCCTCAATAGGCTCTTGATTACCAACCCCATTGGCCAGAAAACAGGACCTTTGACTTTCACATCCTTGCTGACCTTGACAACTTCCTCAGGCCTAACTGGCAAGTGGACCAAAGTCCCCTAATCAGGCTTTCTGGACTCTCCATAGTTGACCATCACTCTGCTCCTCCTGTTTCACCTTCCAACGTCTTCTTCAATACCGTTTTGTCCACTCTTCTTCTGTGTCACCAGACTCCCTCCCTCCGCTCTTCCACCCACGCCTTTCACCAAAAAAGAACCTTCTGACCTTGGGTGCTCCCAACCCCCTCCTTATGCTCCTTCATGATCATTGTCTTACTCTGCCTCTCCCTTTGCAAATCCTGTCCCACTCACCAAATCTCCTTCACTCTTCCCTCCCTAAACCCAGCCATTCTGACCCTTCTAATCCCACTGTTTCCCCTCTGACTCTCACATGACCCTTTCAGACCCTGTGGAGGACTGCCTTCTCTCCCTCCCCTCTGTGCCCTGACAGACTGGGAACTGCCCTCAACTGCCCCCTGACCTGAGGGGAATACATTTCGCTCCCTCCCTTAACCCAGCATGGCAGGTGCCCCTCCCTGTGCTTCTCCATCTCCAGGAGCAGCTGCCACTTTGATAAGCCCCTGTTGTGCCAGACTCTGCCTCCCAGTCAGAGTCACCCAGTGTTTCCTCCCTTCAGGGAGGTTTCCGAACCCCAGGGACCCATAAGAGACCATTCCCTTCTCCCTCTCCCACCTCTCCCGCCTCTTGCAGATTTGTGTTCCACTGACCCCACTCGATTCCAATATTTCTTATGGCCTAGCCGGGTGAAATCTCTAGGTCACTCTTTCTCCCTGTCTGCTGAGGAAGGGAGCATGTTTGGATGGCAGCCCAGAGGCATGCCAACACCCTAAACAGGCAGAAAACCCTACCGCCTTTCTTGCCAGATGAGGCAAGCCCTCCAGCATTCCACTAACCTAAATCCTGATTCCCCACAAGGCATCCTTCTTCTCCATTGCATTTCACTTTCCCAGCCAGCTTTGGACTAAGCAGCAAACTCCAAAAACTAGAGGTAGGTCCTCAAACCAGTCAGGCCAAATCAGTTCATCAGGCCTTCAAGGTCTTCAACAATCAAAATGAGGAGCCTGCCCAATCACAAACTGAGGCTTTCCAATTATTGGCTTCTGGTCTGAAAGAGTCCTGCAAACCTAACCCTTCAAAAGGTGAAAGTCAGACCCCTCCAGGGGACTGCTTCAAATGAGGCAAGCCTGGACCTTGGGCTGAACAGCACCCAATCCATGAGCCCCTTCGGGACCATGCCTGCTGTGCAAACTAGAGGGTCATTGGACGTCCAACTGTCCCCAGGTTCCTCAAGGCACAGGGATATCCGTTACCCACCCGGAACAGACCCTGGCTTTGACCCCCCAGAGCTTCTGGGACTTGCAACAGAGGACTGACGCTGCCCAGGGACCACACGGGCCTTCAGGCGTATCTCCAGGACAGAGCTACAGGTATCTCCTTTAGTAGCAGGTAAGCCAATATCTTTTCTTACTAATATTCTGGGCCATTTACTAACTTCACAATTTCAATTGTTGGCATTGATGGCACAGTCTCACAACCATCATTACTTCCCTCCTTCCATGCTCCTTAGAATAGCATGTTTTTGTTGAGGTGGTCTAGTCAAGCGTGAAGCCAAGATACTCCTTCTCTCCTCAGAGCTCTGATGGCATTTTCTCCTCACTTTGTCCACCCATGACTCCGCATTCTCTTCCCTCCATGATTAGCCTTTGAGAACACAGTGAGTATGGTCCCTCACCTTTGACTAGACCTTTTTGTTCAAATCTGCCTTGCTCTGCTTTTTCTTTCCTTTTTCTACAGCCCCCATCTCTATCTGCTTTACAAAGTAATTGTTTTTGTTTTCCTGCCAAGTGAAAATCTAACCCCCAGCAGGAGGTGATGCTATTCCTTGTGTGCTTGATCCAGCCTAACCCCACTTTGCCCACATCAACTAGGAACAAGGGTACAAAGAAGGTAAATCTCACCCCTCCCTCCCTCAATGCACAAAAGAAAACTAAGAGGGACTGTGTATGTTACAGAAAGGATATAAAAAGTTTTTCCTATATTTGCCTAAAAGTCAAGGTTCTGTTTAGTAAACTAATGCACTTACTTATTTTACAAGGACATTCTGTATATCAGGGAAGCATTTTGAAGTACAATATATCAGGCTTTTATTTCTTTTATACAACATGATTGTGAATTGTTACATGAGAGGGACACAAAATCATATATATATATATATATATATATATATATATATATATACATATACATGTATATGTATATATGTATATCTGAACAGACTTGACCCCCAAAGTATCTTATTTCAAAACAATATGAATGAAATGAAAGATTGGCACATAGAAAGCAGAGAAGTAACTCAGGAAATCAAATTCTATTTCAAGCTTGGCACATTAAGAGAAAGAAAGGCAGCGAAGGAAGGGTTTGAAAATGTTCATCATCAGTCACAGAGAACTGTGGCATAAGCCAACTGATCTTCAAACCAGCAAGATAGAAAGGTTAGAAGAAGTCAAGTTAGCAGTTAATGTGTGGGCCATCTTATATACAGACCTCTAACAACTTTGTACAACTATCACTTATATTTCTCTCAGTCCTACCAAATGGTAATTCAATTTCAAGGAAATGTGAAACCAGTGTCTCCACCGCCATAAAGGATTTGACAGTAACTTAGAAATCCAAAACCACCTGACCCCATACAGAGAGAGGACACTACTGTTTAAGGTTGCTTTTTTGTTTTGATGCAACCTTGTGATTCTTCAGCTAATATTAATGAACATGAAAGGGGGAAAAGATAAAAATCTACCAAAATTACATAAAGAACAGTGGGGACCACAGAAGAAATCTATAAAACAGCTGTAATTTTCTGAACATGAACAGAGAAAACGTCACATTCATCAGTCAAATAGAAACTATGTTTTTCTCCCATTTAGTGTGCATAGGAATTAGAGGAAAATAGTGAGGCTGTAAGGTTTTCAATTAAAATTTGAAGAAAACGACTGAATCACGTTTTAGAAAATCATATCACTGTATATTACAAAAAAAAGGGGGGTGTGGGCTGAGCCACTCCCCAGGCACCAACTACACCGGCTCCAGCTTGGAAGAGTGGGAGTGAGTGGGTGGAAGCTGCCAGAGAGAACGAACACTTGTGCTGAGGAAGAGAAGCAGTGGGTCATGACTGTTCTAATTATTCCCCCAAAGACCTTCCCTAGATAGCAGCCAATATAACATCTCTAGGACCTTGCTGGGATGCGGTCTGAAAATGTGGGGGCTGACAGAACACAAGTGCTCCCATAGAGTTGCTACAACTCTGCTTCTCTGGAGGAGAATATACCTACTGGTCAAAATGATTTACAGCCCTGGCTGGTGTGGCTCAGCGACTGAGCTCCAGCCTCCGGACCAGAAGGTAGCAGGTCAGGGCACATGCCTGGGCTGCAGGCCCAGTTCCCTGGTTAGGGGCACGTGAGAGGCAACGGGTCAATGTAGTTCTCCCTCTCTTTCTCCCTTCATGTCTCTCTGAGAAATAGATAAAATCTTTTTTTTTAAAAAAGTGATTTACAGTGTCAGTTGGTATAATAAAACTTTTAAGCCATGAGTCAGTTTTCTGCCAAGTTGGCATGAACATAAAGGCCTTTTTTGTGTTATATATAGAAAACACACATGCGTTTGCATTTTTACAACCTGAAATCTGGTTGTAGGTTGGAGTGAATGTAAGTTTCCATCACTTCTTCAAGACGTTTTTAAAAAAAAGTCAGGGTAACCTGTGTCAAAAAGGAAGCACTTGTCAGATCCTGAGCTTCTTTCAGGCTGGATGGCTTAAAAGGACTGCATGCTGTGTTAAAAGAGGTGCAGTGCAGTGTTGACATGCCCCTGGAAGTGGGGGGCCTTTTGCCAGAAGATTGGGGCCCTCTCAGTTTTCCTCACCACGGACTGGATTGGACAGGACTTTAGCACCTACGCGGGGGTCTCACACCCAGGGCAGAGCAGTAAGACTAACAGTGCAAACTAGGCGAACTAGGCTTCAGCGCAGGCAGTCACCTTGGGGCGGAGGTGCAGTGCAACCAAGAAAACTCGAAGTCTGCGAGGGGCCCATATTGTTTGTGGCTGATGAGGGAAGATCCATCAAATACGGTGCAACATGAAAAAGTTCAAAGCACTGGCAGTGTTCAGTTTTGCCCATGGCAGCACATAAAGATTCATTCCAGTGAAATGCTACATGCATAGAGTGCTGTTCATCCCAAAAGCACAGTGCAGAGGACTCCATGCTGGCAGTGCTGATGCGTGCTCGAGTCCCACCATGTCTGGAGACCGAAGCAGCAGAGTAGCCCTGTTTTGGCAGGGTTGTTTGGTTCCTTTCTCAAACTTCAGCATCATGGACGATGGCAGCACGTAAAATGTTTGCTTTCTTCATGAACCTCCATCGCTGAGCTTTTCAATTCATTTAATTCTTTTCTTATGGCAGCCTTGTCAGCAGGGGTCAGTTTGGTCCGTGGTCATAATCTTGAGCATCTGTTACCTCCACATAGTGATTGAACCTCAGAATCTTCCTAGCAAGTCGTTCAGCTATGGTTGGCCCTTGACTGAGCTTTCGAATGAGCCGATGTTTAAGCTCTTGCTTTTCTGCCTGGTGATCAGCTTCATTTTTAGGCCATAGTATATTTTGTTGTTCAAGTTCTTCTGGTGTTGGTTTTTGACTCAGTTGTCGGATCAGTGTATTCCCAATCTGGTGCCATATTTCATTCCATTCCTCTTTGCTTTTTCGAGGCCAAGAATTCAAGTTCAACTCTGGTTCACTGGGTCTGTGGTTCAACTTCATTTCCAGTGTGTCTTTCCTCTTTACTTTGTTGGCCAGAGCATTATTCTGGCTTTCACCTTCATCCTCTTCCTCTCCATACTGAATGGGGCCTTTTGAGTCTGAGTTACTTTCCTTTTCTTCCTATTCCTCCTGTAGACACTGAGATAGTTGAGGAACGACTGAGGTAGGTGGCATGTCTTCACTGAATGCAGCAGATGGGTGGGTTTGCTCCTCTTCTTCATCATCTGGAACTTTCAGCATCTCAATACTGATGGGAAGTGAGCTGGTCCGACCCAGGGTATTGCTGTCCTCAGAAAAGTTGTCACTGTTCTCAAAGAGCAACGATTGAGCTCTGTGAGAACCTTCCAAGGAAGGAATTGTGGGAAGGGGGCTGGTCAGGGCCTGCTGGATTCGGATATGCAGTGGGACTGGGGGCAGCCGAGGGGGTACATGTGGCTCCCCAAAGCTGTGATCCATCACCCTCTTGGGTACTTCCTTTTTCTGGTCCTCCTACTGGAGAACCTCCTGGGGTAGATCTAAGGAAGGTGCGAACTCAACTCAATTTCTGGCACGACTTGAAAAGTCTTAGCAGGGAACAGAGGGGACTGTGAGGGTTCTGGAGGTATATGAATAGGCAGCGGGGGGTGGTGATAAAGAGGGAGGTGGGATCATCAGCAGCTGTTTGGAACCCAAAGAACATGTGCTCTTCTCTCTCAGGTCACTTGGTGCTTTTGTGGTAATGGCAGTGATGGCAGACTCCAAGGTGGGTACCAATGTTGATGGAATGCCTCTTTTAGGTGGTATGGGTGGGGATGGTTTTGATAACAATACCACTGTTTATTGCAATGACAGGGTTGCTATTTCTGTGAGTTGGTTTAGGGGGAGGGATAGGGGGCTGCTTGGCAGGGACAGTATGAGGGAGGCTTGGGGTAGCAGTAGTGTTGGTGCTGGCAGAAGTAGCAGACAGAGTCCTGAGCGCTGGGGACAGGCGGGGTGGGGGGCAGAGGAATTAATAACAGTTTTTGGTAGGTCTGTGGTGGCAGCAGTGGCAGCAGGTCAAGGCCGTGATGGAGGTGGAGGAGATGGACCTTGCAGTGTTCCCCGAGGAAGTGGTACCCTTTGCTCGCCCTTCGTTTGCTTCATGAGACGAGTACAACAGTCTTTTAGGGAGAAGTAAAGGCTGTTTGGGTACATTTTCAGGGACAGACTCTGCTTCAGAATTAGGCAGGCTTCCAGTTGAGCCTAGGCACTTCTTCGGGTCCTCTTCCATAAGATTTCCCAAGACCTGCTATGCTTCCTGGCTCTTCCTCTACTGGAAGTGGACTAGAAGACCTGGTGCTCCCTATGGGGTGGTATGGCCATTCTTCAGAGTGGTATGGTTCAGCTTCCCTGAATCTTCTCCATCTGCAGGGTCCTGTGCAGAGTCTTCCAACAGAACTCCTCTTTTAACCGTCTCTTCTCTCGGTTTTCAGTTTTCACATAGGTATTTTGTGCTCTAAAACTTCTGATGTTTCTTTGAATTCGTCACTACCTTTCCCCCTCCACAATTTCCAGGGCTTGAAGATCTTGCCAAAGCCTGAGAACTTGCTCTTCCATTTGGTGGGAGGTGGTGTGTCTCCTCCTGCTTCCACACTGTCCATGATCACGCCTGGGTCGGCGACAGTGGGCTGGCCTGCTTCTTCAAATGGATCTTCCATGCTACTATTAACCAGTTTGCGGAGGTGGGTATAGTTTCCAGTTGCCACCACTGCCTGTGTAGCCTCCACAGTAGTTGCTCCTGGAAATCCTACTTGGCTGAGACATACACCACTTGAACGGGGGCAGAAGCCCTACAATCCCCATCCCAGCACCCCAGGACCCTTTGTCAGCAGGAAGCAACTAGAGTGACCACAGAGCCTGCTTTCCTTTAAACTCTCACCCATTCTGCAACCCTGAGTCTCAGTCCCATCCTTTTATTACAAACAAAAGGCTGGAAATGTCAGAGTCTAGAGGCAGCCAGGGTGGAATGTGTTAATTAACCTGTTCAGAGCTACAGAATGAGGCAGCAACCCACTTGAGAAAAACACTCACTGAAATGTATGGCTTGCAAGCATTAAAAATGCAGCTATGGCCTGGCTGGTAGCACAGTGGATAAGGCGCTGGCCTGCGAACCCAAAGGTCGCAGGTTTGATTCCCCAGCCAGGGCACATAACAAGGTTGCAAACTAGATCTCCAGTCAGGTCTGTGGCTGGAGGCAGGTGAAAAAGCAACCATACATTGATGTCTCTCTCCCTCTCTGCCTCTCTCCTTTCCCCCTCTTTCTGAAAATAATGAAATAAAATCTTTAAAAAAAATGCAGCTATGGAAGTCCTTGGTGTGACTCCTTTGGGCCCAAAAAGAGGACCAGGAGTCTTCATTCTCTTGCCCCTACAGGACCTCGAGTCAGTCCAGGAGTAGTTTCCCTCCAACCATCAATGAACCCGTTACTTGCTCCCACATTGGTTTCCAGGTGATCTCTCACAGCAAGTATGTTCTGACAGTATTGTTTTATTAAATGAACAATACTTCATACATTCATGGGGATTCATGGGGATTGTGTAGAATAGTACATATGCTCCCTATTTTAGAAATATGGTTATTGCTATATTTGAGTTTTAAGTATATTGTTATTTGTTAGGTTAATAGATTAGTCGCAGAATTTAAAGAATTTTAATTTAACAACTTTTATTTAAAAATATGATAGAGGCCCTGGCTGGTGGCACAGTGGATAAGGTGCCAGCCTGTGAACCCAAAGATCACTGGTTTGATTCCCCAGCCAGGGCACATAACCAGGTTGCAAGCCAGGTCTCCAGCCAGATCCATAGCTGGAGGCAGATAAAAGGCAATCATACATTGGAAAAAACAAAGAAGTGATAAATAAGTCCCTGAAAGATCTCACAAAGAAGAAATGAAAATATTTAAATAAAACTGTTAATGAAAATAAGAATATAACACTAGATAAGGAGACTTTAAAAATATAATGTAGTAACAAAACAATTTTATTATTATAAATTGGAACATTCCTATGAAGTAGTCTTTTCTGGAAATATGTAAATCTTGAAAGATCTTAAAATATGAATATATCATTAACCATCAAAGAAATTGGAAAACATAATTTTAAAAATTACCTATCAAAAATCCTCAGAGCCCAATATACTTTCAACCAATAGATAACTGGCATAATACATGCACTGTGTACTGTTCCAGAAAGAGTGGAAAAGATGTAGAGCTGCCCACTTCATTTTATGAAGTTAAGATGAATTTGATATCGTATCCTAAAACAAACAAACAAACAAAAACAGAAAAAATAAGAAAACCATAATACAAACATCACTTATGCACATAGATTAGAAAAATCCAAGCTAATGTAATTGCAGAAATAGTTTTAAAGAATCATTCAGTATGACAGAAAAGAGTTTGTCCTGGAAGTGCAAAAGTGGTTTAATATTATGAAATATAGTCTTATAATACATCACATTGGCAACTTCACTCCCATCCATTGTAATAAATTACAATGTCATTCACTGAACAAGCATTTGAGTTGAGTTGAATTCACTTAAAATCAGTTGACGTCTATGTGTCAGGTACTATCACAGGTGCTGCAGATGGGTGCCCTTGTGGAGCTTCTGTGCTAATGGGAGAAAGGCAGTATACAGACACAAAAAGAGCTTGTTAGATGGTGATAAAAGTTGTAGGGAAAAGTCAAGCAGGAGCTTGACTTGAACTGTCATTTTAAATAGAATGACCAGAGAAGGCTGTGCTGAGGTGACATTCAAGCAGAACCCTGGGAAAGATGAGAAAGCTAGCTAGCTATGTGGATATGAAGGAGAGATGCATTCCAGGCAAAATTGACAGCAAGTGCAAATGCCCTGAGGCAGTACTCTGCCTGGTGTACTGAGAACAGCAGGGAAGCCAAGATGGTTTGAGTGGATGTGCAATGGGGAAGTGGCATATCTGATCAAATCCAAGCAATGGAAGCTAAGACAGTCTTGTAGACTAAGGAATGAGATAGAAATCCAATAGAAGATTGTGAGCAAAAACTAGGGATGGTCTGAATTAGCTTAAAAGGATAAGTGTGGCTACTGTGATGGAGGACAGAATGTAGTTTGGTAAAGGTAAAAACAGGGTGAGGTCAAGAGGCTGCTGTAACAACCTAGATGAGGGGCAAGGGAGAAGTGGTCAGATTCCGTGTGTGTGAGGAAGTGCGAGCTGACAAAATTTACTGATGACTGGTATGAGGGTTCAAAAGAAGGAAAACGGGTACAAACAACTTTAAATTTTTGGACTGAGAAACTAGAAGGATGAAAACTATCATTCTGAAATACTCAAGGCCCATTTCTGATATTCAAATTATTAATAAACAAAGAATACTTTCCTGGTATTCTTTTATCTTTTAAATATGATAAAGAATGTATACCTTAAAAACAGCTAGTATTATGAATGATGGTGAAATGCATGTGACATTCAGATTTAGTTTCGAAAAACAAACGAGTTTATAAAGAAAAAGTTGGAAAATGCTAATATTCTTTAATAGTAAATTGGACAAATTGTGATATAGTTATATAATAAATTTTGAAACTAATTTAAAAATATTTAGTAGTGCAGTGAGATGATGCATTAACAAAATAGGATACCAGGCAGAATATAAAGAATGATGTCAGCATTTAGACAAGAACCTAGTATAAAGGAACCATGGACATGGACAACAGGTGGGATTGACTTTGGGGGGAATGGATGGGTAGGGAGGGGGACAGAGGGGAGCAAAAAGGGGATGGATGTAATACAACAACAATAAAATTAAAATAAATAAATAAATAAATAAATAAAATGATGTCAGTTTTCTTAAAATGTATATAAATGTATATTTAGGAGAAAAACTGGAAGGGAAATATGATAAATCTGTGATTTTATTCTTTATAATTTTCTATATTCTTTGTAAATTTATATGTGAATCTTTCTCTTCTTTTATAATCAGAAATACTATAAACATTATTTTGGAAAAGAAATGTGTGAGAACTTACTCTCTGTGTGAGGCTTACTCTCACACAGTTTTAGTAAGTAATAGATGGATAAGCAAGTGTCAACTAAAAATAATAATGCTCCCCACTTACCCAAAACTGCATAATTCCTGTGAAACTATATTTTGGAGAGTCAGAGGGGCTTCTCTGAGGCTGGGGGAGGCCTGAGGGAAGCTTTCCCACCCACATTCTCCATATTTATTAATGCCCTCCACTCTCCCTCCCCTTGTTATAAAACATGACCCCCTCCAGGGGCCCTTCCAGGAAAGGAACTCATTTCTTCTAGTAATCTAGGTTTCTATAAAGATAAAATGCCAACCTTGAACAGGTCACCGAAGCCAACTGTGTAGGATATCACAGACTGCTCACAAATTCTACTCACTGAAAATGTGTTAACAGGGGACTGTCTCCCAGATCCCAAAATTTTGGGAAACACAGAAAGCAGCAAACACATCTCAGCCCATTGTGACATTTGCTCCTTTTATACTTTCAACTCTTGCTCCTTTGGTTTCTTCTTTGTTTCTCTGTCACACTTTCTGTTCCTTCAGAGACATATGTTGTGGTCATATCCTGTTAAAATGATTGATTCCTACGTGACCTGAGGGCTCACCACAGCTCTACAGCCCCCACACCATTTTCCACACGTTGTAAACTGGGGAAGCCACACCCGCACGCTGGGAACAAGTTCAATGTTGAAAGCCATTCTAAAGGCCCCTGTTGGAAGGGTGTCTTGCAGTTCATTTTAAAATTGTTATTTTCATTATTTGTTGGTGGAGATAATCCACAAGATTATACTATTTCTTCATCATAGACTGCAAGCACTCCCACATGCCATTTTAACACAGTAAAAGATCTGGCTATAGATCTAGAGCAGCAATTTTCAACTGGTGGGCTGCAAGAATCTTTAAAACATTCAATACCTGGCTACTTAGTGGGGTTCTCTGACCTCTTCTCCCTTAGAGTGTCAAATGAAAAATGACAACAGCAAGCACAACAATAGCCATTTGGTACACACGAATCAAAGTTACACCTATTTTTTCTTTATCAGATCTGCAAAAATAAAGTTTTGGTGTGCTGCAGAATTTTGGAGATTATTTTACGTGTGCCATGAGATAAAAAAGGTTGAAAATCGCTGGTCTAGAGAACACCTAGGAGACTGATTTGAGGGTCATTAGGAGAATGTCCATGCTAATGATCTTAAACTTTGGACTTCATGAAAATCATTTGAGGAACCTATTAAAATGAAGATTCCTGCTCTGGCTGGTGGCACAATGGATAAGGCGCTGGCCTGCGAACCCAAAGGTCACTGGTTCGATTCCTAGCCAGGGCACATAACCAGGTTGCAAGCCAGATCTCCAGCCAGGTCACTTGGAGACAAGGAAAAGACAACCATACATTGATGTGTCTCTCCCTCTCTGCTTCTCTCCCTTCCCCTCTCTCTAAAAATAATAAATAAAATCTTTTTAAAAATAAACAAATAAAAAATAAAATAAAATGAAGGTTCTTGTGCCCTGTTCATGGCCTCACATCACGAATATTATTCTACATACTCACTGATACAGTGTTTTTGAGGTCAACTCCACACCACCTGCATCAGACTTACTTCTTTGCTAAAAACACTGTTTGCTTTCTCCACATAATCTGTCTGTGGTATCAGAATATATAGAACTATTCATTGTTTTGTGGGCTTTTTAAATTTTTATTTATTATTCTTAGAGAGAGGGGAAGGGAGAGAGGCAGAGAGAAAGAGAAACATCAGTGTATGGTTGCCTTTCACCTGCCTCCAGCCACGGACCTGGCTTGCAACCTAGTTATGTGCCCTGGCTGGGGAATCAAACTAGCGACCTTTGGGTTCACAGGCTGGCACCTTATTCACTGTGCCACCAACCAAGGCTTATTCATTGTTTTAAAATACACAGAATTTCACTGATTGGTGTACTGTCAGTTTTAGCCATACCACATTGATGAACATATAAGTAGTTTTTAGTACATGTTATTAAAACCAGTGTTACAATAAACATTTTTGGCTGTGTGTGTTTAGGTATTGTCACAGGGTACATTTAGCAGTGCCTACCTTGTTTTAAGTATCAGAGATACAAAGATGCAACACCAAATTGCATGCACCTGAAACCAAGTTCTTAAATAAATAGGTAAATGCTGCATTTTACATAAATTTGCCCCAGGGAAGTTAATTTCAAACACTGGTGGTGGACTAGGTGATGTAAAGTCATCCGAAAAAATTTTTAAACAAAGCAAAACCTCTGAAGCTCCATCTCCAAAAATTCTGATTCCAGCCTCAAGTGGATCCCAGAAATCCGTAGTTTAGGAAACTTTCCAGGGGATAGATACAAATGCACAGCAGGAGTTGGGAATCACTCACTGCCAGGGGGGCCCTATTCAGCAGCCTCTGAAGTTAAAAACCAGAGAACAGTCACTAGGTGGCAACCGTACTCACTTTTTTTAAAGCACTGAAATAAAATCAAACACAGCACTTGAGATAAAGAGGGGGTCGGGAGTGGGAGGAGTTGTTCTAGTTCATGATTTCATGTGGAGGCATTATATCCCTATAGGATATATGAAGTCATTTTCTTTCAAAAAGGACACAAACAAGTGCCTCTTTTTTATAATACCCATATCCTATTACTTTTGAACTCCTTAAACAACAAGGGCTCTTTTCTTTATATAATAGCTCCCTGGACGTTTTTAATCCAGCTCTTGTTTGCACACATCTCTCCTATAAAACTCTTAATTTCCTGTTTCCTAAGATAATACCTGAAATTTATCTTAACTAAAAATATCTCTTTCCTTTCTTACTAACGTCTGGATCTCATTAACGCCAAAATCCAGCTGGGCTCAGTTTTGCAATGTTAAACCCCTTGACATTAATACCACCCCCTTCCTTCCTAGTTCTGCCTACAGAGGTACGTAGATTCTTAGATGGAACCTTGGAGGTCATCTAGTCCAGTGCACCTACAGCAGGATCACTGTCTTTTATTCCTACAAACTAGTCATTTTGCTTACTTATTCTAACAGGGAGCTCACTATCTTGCACTTCAGTTTCAAGGAAAAATGATTTATTCTTTTTCCACATGATGCCTTTCATGTTATCTACCCTTCTTTATCAAATTAAACATTTTTTCAATGACCTTTCATGTGACCTGTCACCATGCTTGTCACCTCTAATTATTGCCTACATATTGTCCACATATCTCAGCACGTAACATGACACTTACCTTCCTTATGCTAGCCACTCACCCTGTTAATATAGTCCAGGGTTGTGTTAGATTCCTTAATATCTATAAAATTCCTATGCCAGTGCTTGGCCCAAAATACAGGCTGAATTAATATAAATTTCTTTTGCTTCTCATTTAACTTATGATTATATAAGTACAATGCTACCTTCTTTCTGTTTTTTGTTTATTTATTGCTTGCTCCAAATGAACTAGTATTAGATGAGTGCTGCTCTTGGTACTATATCATTTATTTTCTCAATCAAAATGTGTAATTAATATTTTATAATACTATTTTATCAAGGTTTTTTGAATCTTGATTTTAGGATCTTATATATTAACTATCATTCTCAGTTTTTTAGGAGTCAAACACATCATTATCTTTTAGACCTTCACCTGAGCTATTTGTAAGGCTTTTGAGTAGAGGGGAGAGAGGGATGAGGAGAATGCCCTGGGGTACACCAGTGTTGGCTCCCCTGTATTCCTCCATGTTACCTGAAACTGGCAGCCCAGTAATGCTATTAAAGCTAGAAGAGTGACAAAACCATACAAAAAAGTGTGGTGATGTAGATAAAATCATAATGTTCCCTCTCACCGCTTGTTTTTAATATACTGGAAGTCTTTACTAATGCAATATGTCAAAAAAAGGGGGTGGTATACATACAGGGAAAGAAAACCTAAAACTGACTAAACTGTTTTTTGTTTTTTTTTTTACATATGATATGTTCACCTATATAGAAAACCCAAAAGAATAAACAAACAAACGAAAATCCTAGAACTAATAAGCAAGGTTACAGGATACAAGTTAATATATAAAAGTCAACCACACTTTCCCATATACCAACATAAACAAGTGGAATTTGAAGTTAAAAATGTAATACCATTTACATAAGAACCCCTCCCAAATTAAATACTTAGGTATAAGTCTAACAATATATATAAAGGATAAAAGATCTCTATGAGGAAAACTATAGAACTCTGATAAAGCTCAAAGAACTAAATAAATGAATAAATATACCCTGTTCATGATAGGAAGACCCAATATTATCATGATGTCAGTTCTTCACAATCTGACCTATAGATTCAATACAATCCCAGTCAAAATCCCAGCAAGTTATTTTATGGATATTGACAAACTGAACCTAAAGTTCACATAGAGAGGCAAAATACCCAGGATAGAGAATACAATATTCAAGTAGAAGAATAAGTTGGAGGGCTGATACTACCTGACTTCGAGATTTACTATAAAGCTACAGTGTGGCATTGGTGAAAGAATAGACAGATTAATGCAACATAATAGAGAGCCCAGAAATAGATCCACACAAACAAACTTAACTGATCTTTGACAAAAGAACAAAAACAATACAATGGAGCAAAGGCTATTTCTTCAACAAATAAACAACTAAACACCCACATGCAAAAAGTTGAATCTACACACAGATCCTACAGCCTTCAGAAATGTTAACTCAAAATAAATCACAGACCTAAATATAAAATGCAAAACTATAAAACTACTAAGATATAACATTGGAGCAAACCTAGATGACCTAATGTATAGTGATGACTTTTTAGATACACTAAAGGCATAATCCATGAACGAAATAATTGACAAATTGGACTTCATTAAAAGCTTCTGCTCTGCAAGAAAATGCCAAAAGATTTAGAAGTCAAGTCACAGATGAGGAGAAAATATTTGCAAAAGTCAAATCTGATAAAGGACTATTTTCCAAAATATATAAAGAATTCTAAAATTCAACATAAAAAAACAAGCATCCTAACTAAGCTTTAACAGATATTTCACTAAAATGATATACAGATGTCAAATAAGCATATGAAAAGATGCTTTACACCATATGTCATCAGGAAATGCAAATTAAAACAATGAAATACAACTCCATACCATTCAGGATGGCCAAAATCCAGACACTGATAACACCAAATGCAGGCCAGGATATGGAGCAAGAGGAACTCATATATTGCTAGTGGGGATGTAAAATGGTACATCCACTTTGGCAGTTTGACAATATCTTACAAAACTAAGCATACTATTATTATATAATCCAGCAATCACTCTCCTTAGTATTTACCCAATAAAGTTGAAAACATGCCTATATAAAAGCCTGCACAGGGATGTTTAAAGCAATTATATTTATTTTTATTTTAATTTTTAAAAAATATTTTATTTATTATTTTTAGAGAGAGGGGAAGGGATGGAGGCAGAGAGGGAGAGAAACATCAATGTATGGTTGTCTTTCACTTGCCTCCAGCTACGGACCTGGCTGGAGACCTGGCTTGCAACCTGGTTATGTGCTCTGGCTGGGCATTGAACCAGCAACCTTTGGGTTTGTAGGCCAACACCTATTCATTGAGCCACCAGCCAGGGCTAAAGCAATTTTATTCTTAATTGTCAAAACTTAGAAGCAACCAAGCTGTCCTTCAGTGGCTGAATGGATTATATATTATTTAGCACTAATAAGAAATGAACAATGAAAAGTTCAACTTAAGTTCATATTACTAAGTGAAAGAAGCCAATCTGGAAAGGCTATATATTGTATTATCTCAACTATATGACATCCTAGGACATTCAAAACTATGGAAATAATAAAAAGATCATTGGGAGGGGTGAATAGGGAGAGCAAAGAGGATTTTTTTGGTAGTTAAAATATTCTGTATGATGTATGATTATGGATATACATCATTATGCATTTATCCAAACCCATAAAATGGACACCACTGGTAAACCTTAGGTAAACTATGGACTTTGAGTGACTATAAAATGTCAATGTAGGTTCATCCTTGGTAACAAATGTACAATTCTGGTGAATGATGTTGATTGTGGGGGAGGCTATACACGCGTTTGGGGGCAGGTTGTGTATGAGAAATCTCTGCAGCTTCTCAATTTTGCTGTGAATTTAAAAAGTGTCTTTAAAAATGCATACCTGTGCAACCTCCAATTCTAGAAATTCACATCTTTGCCTAAAGGCTCTCTTTTGCCACGTGAGTCTTTACCACCAAAACTGGCTGGAAGTACCAGGAAATAAATGCCCTTCCAGGAGCAGCGGTCAACCAGTAACTGACAGGATCTGGGTATAAATACCCCAGTTCTCTGGCACCTTGGCTAGAAAATACTGATGCTTGTATTTTACACTGGTCCCTGAAAATCCCCCATCAGGGTCACACTGTTTTTGCCCATGGGCTGGCTGGGTTAATAATGCATTCTTTATTGGATGTTTTCATTTCTTTGTTTCACTTCCCCATTTTCTTACCTTCATCTCCTCTCCTTCAAAATAAAACGTAACAACCAAAATATAACAATTTAAAAAATCTACTATTACTAGAATTCTTTCTCAAAGTCTGATTTGGGTGTGTCAGCCACTGGAATTTCTATGTCTATACATGGCTGGACCTTCCCTCTGGGTCAGCTGGGGAGACAACCTTGAAGCTAATCTTATTCCCAGAGCTCCAGAACACCGAGCCCCAAGAATAGCCAACATAGCAACCCTGAGTAGACAGGTGTCACCTTTGGGTATACTGCCTCTTTGTTCTAAGGTGTATGGAGCCTCCTTTGTTCCAATGTATATATAAGATGCCCTTGCTGTAAGCTAGGCACACTGCTGTTATGGGAGTACAGACAAACTGCGTGTGGAACACTGACATTCAGCACCCGGCTGCATGGAAGCAGGAGAGTGGGTGCAGGGATGCCCAGACTCTGCGGTCTTTAGTGCAGCTATGATAGAAGTGGGACAACTGAGCATGAGGACGCTGATACTCTAGCTGCCTAGCTATTGGTTGTAAGCCTGCTGCTGTAATAAAGCATGCCAAATCTCCTCAAGGCTCCACGTAAGTCCATAACTGTCACCAGACCAGAGGCCTCTGGTCAGAATCTGCTGGTCCAGAATCTCTAGGACCTGACAACTGAAACTAAGAGAATACCTATTAAACAACCAAAAGGCAATACAGTGGAATCAGATGGACATTGCAATCTCTTAGGTTTATGGGAAAATTGAGCTAGGGATATAAATCAGGGAGTCATCAGCATATGGACAGTTTGGGAGTCCGAAGTATGAATGAGACTATCAAGGGAGGGAGAAGATAAAAGCCATCTAAGGAAGCAATTATTATAAATGCAAGAAGGTTTTTATAGCAAAAGAAGAGTTTAAGACAAAGTCTGTAATTTGTAAATGCATCAGTGGAAACCTGATTGGTACTCTTGGTCACACTAAAGTTTAGAAGAAAACTGAAGAGGAAGCAGAACAAATGATAAAATGAAGCACCTTAAGAAGGCAGAGAGAGAGGAGCTAAAAGGGGATGGATGTAATACAACAACAATAAAATTAAAAAAAAAAAAAAAAAAAGAAGAAGAAGAAGAAGGCAGAGAACACTCAAAGAAATGAAGAAAGTATTACCAGAAATTCAGACAAAAGAATCAGGATCTCTGCTGGCTCACATAGGAAGTTTGTATTTCTGAAGACTTCTCAGATATTCCTTAAACATAATAAGGTTGAAGAAATATTGACCCTTAGAAAGTCCTACATTCCCCCTTTTTGAGGAGAGTAGTGTTATAAGTAGTGTGGGACAGATAAGCTTATCTTTCTTGTAGTTGTTTAATCTTTATTTTATTTTCTTCTATTATCATTTAGTGTCCTTACACACACATTTCATCCTCCAGCAACCACCACACTGTAGCCCATAAGTCCTTTATCCTTTTTGCTCGATCCCTCCATCCCCTAACCTCCCCCCAGCCACTAGCTATCATTCTGCTCTCCATCAATGAGTCTGTCCCTATTTCCCTAGATTCCATGTATGAGGGAACCCTAGATTCCATGTATGAGGGAAATACTGTATTTGTTTCTCTCTGACTTGCTTATTTCACTAAGCATAATGTTCTACAGGTCCATCCATGATGTCACAAAGGGTAAAAATTTCTTCTTTTTACCACCAAGTATAATTCCACTGTGCAAATATTCCATAGTGTTTTATCCATCCATTTACTGATGATCATTTGGGATGTTTCTATATCTTGCAATTATATATAATGCAACGAACATAGGGGTGCTTATGCTCTTTTGAATAAGTGTTTGGAGTTCTTTTGGATATGTTCCCAGTAGTGGGATTGCTGGGTCAAAATTTTTAAAATTTTTTAGGTATCTCCATATTGCTTTTCATAGTGGCTGTATTCCTTCCTACCAACAATGCAAAAAGGGTTCCCCTTTGTCCACATCTTTACCAGCACTTGTTTGTTTATTTATTGATGATAGACATTCTGACATGTGTAACACGGTATCTCAATGTGGTTTAAATTAGCATTTTTTCTAATGATTAATGACATTGGGCATCTTTTCATGTGTTTATTGACCATCTGTATGTCCAATAGATAAGTGTCTATTTGGGTCCTTAGCCCAACTTTTAATTAGGTTTATGTTTCTCTAGTGTTGAGTTTTGTAAGTTGTTTATTAATTTTGGATATTAACCCCTTATTAGTTGTATTGGTGAATATGTTCCCCCATTCTGTGTGTTGTCTTATTTTGTTGATGGTTTCTTTTGCTGTGAGTAAAATTTTTAGTTTGACTTAGTCCCATTTGTTTAGTTTTTCTTTTGTTTCCCTTGCCAAGGGAGATATACCCAATAAAAAATTGCTATGAGCAATGTCCGAGATTTTGCTATGTTTTCTTCTAAGATTTTTATGGTTTTGGGTCCAGCAGTTAAATCTTTAGACTATTATGAGTTTATTCTTGTGTGTGGTATGAGAAGGTGACCTGGTTTTATATTTCTGCACATACCTATCCAGTTTTGCTAACAAGATTTATTGAGCAAACTATCTTTAGTCCATTGTATGTGCTTGCTTCCTCTGTTAAATATTAACTGACTATAAGAGTGTTAGTTTATTCCTGGGCAAAGACAGGCAGGCAGGCAGAGAGAGCCTGTGTCCCAGGGGCTCCATGGTGCATCCACTGCACTGACCAGAGAGCTGGGTCCGAAGTCTGATGAGACAATAGAGCAGATGAAATATGCAGAAGGAAAGAGCTTTGTAATTCAGTACCTTCAACAGAACTTTTTCCCGGCTTTCTGAGCAAGATGCCCAGCATTTTCATTTGTATGAGACTTTGCAAATTATGTGCTGGTTGGGTCTGTACAGTTTTTTATTCTATTAATAATAGCCCACCTTTTGAGAGTTTTCTCCTACATGGTCACGTACATACATCTATTAAACTTGTATCATAATATTTTGTTGCAAACATTCTTGAGATTACTCTGTAAGAGCCTCAGATGATGAGAATTCTTGTCTTTGTTAGCTGAGGCTGCTCTAACAATAGTACCATACGGTGGGTGACTTAAGCAACAAACATTTCTTTTTCACAGTTCTGGAGGGTGGGAAGTTCAAGGCATCAGCAGATTTAGTGACTGGTGAGGACCTGCTTCTTGGTTCATAGGCACCTTCCTGTAGCTCCACAGGGAGGCAGGGGTTCGGGAGATCCCTGGGGTCTCATTTAAAAGGCACTAAATCTCATACATGTAACTTCTGCCCTCATTATTTAGTCCCCTCCCGAAGGCCACACTTGCAAATACAATCACATTAGCAATCAGGTTTCAATATCTGAATTTGGGGCACATATTCAGTTTATGACAGTCATGAAAAAACAATCTTCACTATTATTAATATCAGTATTAATGATTCTAAATTCAAGACTAAAAAGAATGAAGATGTGCCCATCAAGGGTAGTTGCTATGCCCTGCAGAGAGCACTGCTGTTCGGATATTACAGGTTTCCATTGACGCATGTACAAATTACAGACTTTGTCTTAAACTCTTTCTTTGGGAGCGGGGGCGGGGGGGGTGGCTACAAAACTTCTTGTATTTATAATCCTTTTTTCCTTGTAGGTAAAAGAATGAGAAGGTCCATGATGTAATATGAAGTGTACTGGTTAGGGCAACAAAAGCCAAACCTGTACAGTGGGTTGAGAGGCTGGAAGCAAGGCGGACAGCACCCTCCAGGCTCGCTTCCTAGACGGGCCAGTGAATCCAGGGCATGGCAGCTCATTTTACCTCAAGGTTAATCAAAACAAAAAGTCAATCAAAACATACAGGTGGGTTCCAGCAAACGTCCTAAAGGGCACTTTATACAAAACTTCTTGAAAATACAGTAGGATAAACCTACCTCCACCCTACCCACTCTCTCTGATCTCATTTCCTCTGCTTTCTGTGGCTGCCATTTTGGATTCAATAGACAGTCACAAAAATATTAGCTATTAAACAACTGGAGGTTCATTTATAGTCTCATCATGTTCTAGGTGTTTGCTAAAATACACACGACTGATTTAAAGGAATATACTACCTCTAAAACTAACTTTCTTTAAAACCCTAAAGCAGTTTTGTGTTCATGTTATCTTATCTTTTCAATGATAATTTTCTTCTTGGCAGAAAATTACTTAATTTTTTTGAATCTCCTATAATTTTTATTATAACACTGAGCACAAAACTAACTACATGTTGCATAAAGTATAACTATATATCATAACTGGAGAAGAATGTGTAGAGACTATGTAAATGTCAGATCCCTTCTCCCACAAATGCATCCAATTATTTTTTAAGGTTTTATATATTATTTCCTGACAAAGGGTAAGGGAGAGAGGCAGAGAGGTAGAGAGACATCAATATATGGTTGCTTTTCACCTGCCTCCAGCCACAGACCTGGCTGGAGACCTGGCTTGCAACCTAGTCATGTGCCCTGTCTGGGAATCGAACCAGCAGTCTTTGGGTTCGCAGGCTGGTGCCTTATCCACTGTGCCACCAGCCAGGGCTCTGCCACCAGCCAGGGCTCTGCATCCAATTTTAAATGTAAATCTTAACATCATTGCTGTTTCCTAACTACCATGATATAAGAAAATTTATAGTGTTACTCAAATCTGATATATGCCAATAGTGAGAGTATTAGAATGCTGTTCTTATTTTCTAATTTATTCATTTTCAGACCCATTTATGGTACATCACAAATTTCCTTAAATCATTTTAAGATGCTTTCTGAAAATCTTGAGCTTTAAGACAAAATACACTTTATTTTAATTGATATTAACTAATCATATTAGGAGAAAATGGAGATATGAAATGCATTTTTTAAATATCAGATATTTCCCAATAAATTCAATAAAAAAGGAAAAAGATCAGCTATTCTTCCCATTCCACAAAATTCTTCTGTCACTACTACAATTATATTGATACTGTCTAAATTGAGGTTGTGCCAACTATGTTATCTCAAAATTTAAGCTGAAGCAATAGAGCACAACATTTATTATTAGAGAAATAGCAATTACTAAAGTGAAATTTATATGATACAATGAAATTTTCAAATTACCCTGAGGAAGAAACTCTTAGACAAATGAATTGAACTTTCCATGAAGCTTCTCAGACAGAGGAGAAGAAGGTAAATCAGTGAAGGAAGAAATTAGAACAGTAAGGACTAAAATTTCCCTAAATTGAGCATGAGGTAAAGGATTTTCCAGTCACAATGAAAATAGAATTTGCTGACAAGGTCATAATCACATCAGACAACTCAAGACTAGAAAAAAGAAATTTACAAAAAAACAGTATTTATTTTTAACCACATGATTTGGAATATTTCCAAACTATGTCTGGGAAGTGCCAGCCTGCCTTGACTATATATTGCTCCCTTTTCTTTCTTATATCGCTCACTGCTTTACCAAGACTCATATTCAACTTAAGGAGTCTATTTATATGAGGTATCTAAATAGCCTTAAAAAAGAACCCTCATGAAAGGTGATTGGGAGGGGTTATGGTGAAGGAGAAATGGGGTGTTGTTTTCTGTTGGATATAAAGTTTCCATTTTTCAGTCTATAAGATGAGTAAGTTCTAGAGATCTGCTGTACAACATCATACCTATAATTATCAACACTATGTTATACACTAAATATTTATTAAAAGGTTAGATGTCATGTTAAGTGTCCTTACTACATTTTTTAAAAAGATTTTATTTATTACTTTTAGAGAGAGAGGAAGGGAGAGAGGCAAAGAGGGAAAGAAATATCAATGTGTGATTGCCTTTCACCTACCTCCAGTTACAGGCCTGGCTGGAGACCTGGCTTGCAACCTGGTTATGTGCCCTGGCTGGGGAATCAAACCAGTGACCTTTGGATTTGCAGGTTGGCACCTTATCCACTGTGCCACCAGCCAGGGATACTTTTTTTAAAAGGCACTAAGAAAGCACTGAATTGCACTTTATCTATAATTTGTTCTTTTAGCTTGTATATTGATTAGATGAATCATTGGTAAGGTATTCCTTATTAAATAAATGTCTGTGTTCCTAATATAGTGTACAAGCCCCATGCATTTCTGACTTTTAGGGTCTGCCATTATTTTTGAGAAGTCTAATTTGGTATTTGCAAACATCCTCACACTTTAGTACAGCACAGTAACCTTCCTTGGTGACCAGAAGACTATCATGTAATGGATAATTTTGAGAAAACACCCTGACAGTGGGAGATGGGCCATGCTACTATTCATTTTCAGGAAGATTCTATTATTTTAAGCTGGTAAATGAAACAAGGTAGACTTCACCTCATTTCCTGAGAATGACACTGATTTGCAGCAAGTTCTCCAAAGAATCTTTTCTCTATGTAATTAGAAGATATAGCTCCTTCCTAAAGCCAAGAAAATACTTAGGATGCCTGGTTGCTCTATAGGTAACCTGACGCTGAAACTTTGGGCCTCCCTGGACCAGTGACATTCATGTACAAAGGTGTTCAAAGTTACATGAAACACAACGTCTTCAAGCCAGCTCTAAAGAACTTAAAAACACCCCCTAGAGACCATCCAGGCTAAATGGCTTCTGGAATAATGAAATAAACTCCATAACCCAAATAAAATCCAGTGTTCATGAGGCCTAGTCTATTCAAGTGCTGCTCTCAAAAAATAAATAATTAATCATTGTCACATCTAAGTAATATGGGCTTAGGGAGTTATATTATTGGAAGGACATTAGAAAACCTATGACAGTAGTATTTTTATAGTTTTTTACAGAAGATTGAAAAAACATGAATTACTCACCTCAAAAAATTAACTTTCTTGATGCTATCACACGAAGTGAAATTCTAATCCATATTTGCTTCTTTATATCAGCATAAAAGGGAATTCTATTCACAAATTCATCAATATTTTTTAAACTTCTTTTCCTCATTCCTGTTGAGTCCATTTCTTCTCTCCCCACACCTTCCCTGGGTCTTCCTTGACACACTTTACTGAATGTTTTCCTTGAAGCTCACTGATTACTACCTCCTTTCTTTCTGTCTTCTCACTTTTTCCTTATACATAATGAGTCTGACTTTTTAATTCATAACCTCTACCCACTGATACCTTCTTCCCACATCTTTACTTTCCCAATTACCCCACTTTATATCAGTGTTTCTCAGACTTTTTAGACACATTTCTCCTCATTCCCTCCTATGAAATTTTAAAGCCATGCATACACCATATACGTGCTTATATATGTACATAAATATCTGTATTGATAGATAAAATGTGATTTTTTTCATACTCCCCTTCCTCCAAGAACCAGTCCCTGTGGGTGCCATATCATCTCAGTGGAGAACGCATGGTCTACAAAATAGGTGAGACAGTAGAGGGAAGTAAGAACTGATGTGTCAGCCAGCAGCAAATTCCTTTGTGAGAGTTCCAATTCTACTTCTTGTTTGCCTATTTTTCACCACTTGGGTGTACCACTCTAGCCAGTGCCAATCCTAGACAAAACTGTGTAATCTAGCCTTCCTTAGCTTCTACATTTTCTTGTTTTCCCTGATTAACTAGCACCCTTAAGCAACTTTTTCAAAAATTATTCTTAGTCCTGTACCCAATAAAGTTCTAGGTATCCAGGATTTCACCCCCTAGCTGTCAGATAAAACCTGCTAACCTAGAATAGTTCTTTGACTAATCTACAAAACTGATGTATTACTTCTCTGAAAATCATTTGTACTTTAAAGGAATAGCTCCCTCAAAAAACCTACCTTCCCCATGAGGGAAGCAGACAGAGAGGTGGGTGACATGGAATAAAACATTCTCTAAATATCCCTAAAATCATAAAAGAAAGTCACTCAGGTGTCACCTACTCTGCCTCTTCATAATACTTAAGGATGCCTCTCTTACGTACCTCCTATCTCTCCATCAATATTACCTATTCTCTAGCCTGTAAGCTTAGGGGTAGGGAGGGCATCATTAATATCATTATGTTCTGATGATTAAATCTAGCATCTAGTATGGTGTATTGCATTACTGTCATTCAATGATGCCAAGATGAAATTGTCAGTTACATATATTTCTCATTTTAAGAAGTAGTCCTGATTCACTTCTGGTCCTCAACGTCTTCATCCATTTACTAAAAAATAAGTCTTTATTTCTATCTTCTCCATAGGACTCATAAAAAATTTATTACAAGCAATACAGTGGGGCTGTACTTTCCAAATTTTCTCCAATACATATTAAACATTACATTTCAACTCATGATGCAGTCTATAGTCCAAAAGTATGTAAACTATGTTACAACCTATTTTGTTTGTTTGTTTGTTTTTACTGAAACTGAAAGAGATTCCCAACAACAAAGTGAAGAAGACTGAGTGCAAAAACCAAGGTACTGAGGACAAAATCTCTGATGATAATGGGGCATTGTTTGCAAAAAGGACCGAGTGAAACAGAAGAGTAACTATGTGCATAGCTAAAAGAAGCTAAAAGAATCACTCCTCCAATTTTGAGAGGACTCCTGGTCAAGATGGCAGCATAGGTAAACACAATTTGCCTCATACAACCACATTAAAGTTACAACTAAAATATAGAAAAAACATCACTTGGGACTCTCAGAAATCAAGTTGAATGGAAGTTTAACAACCACAGAATTAAAGAACCCACATCCATCCAGACTAGTATGAGGAGCAGAAACATGAAACAGCTGGTCCCATATCTATGTGTGGTAGATAAAAATTCAGGAAGGATGTATTGGGAATGTGGAGTCTCAGCCTCATATCAGGTCCCACAACCCAGGGTTCTGATGCAAGGAAAATAATTTTCCATAACTTCTGGCTGCAAAAAACAGCAGATTGAGTTTGAAGAAGAAACTTCTAGAGTCCCAAGCATTTCCCTTAAAAGAACCCAAATACAGACTTATTCAGACTCTCCAGCTCTGAGCTTCAGCACTGGGGTAGCAGCTTGAAAGGCACCAGTGGCTAACAGGGAGGACCTGAAATGTCTGGCATCAAGGTGAGAGCCGGGGACAGCTTCCTCCCAGACAAAAAGGCAGGAAGAGGCCATTTTCCCTTTTCTGAACCCTCCCTTGACAGATCCACAGAGACCATATCTGAGTCTCCATCAACCTGGCTAACACTGTTTGCTCCACCCTGGAAACATCGAAAGACTACATTCCACCCAACTTAGAGGCCCACCCAACTGCTTTTCCATGTGAATGGTTAGTCTTGGTTCATGCTTCACAGCTTCCTATATCAACTCAAGCAACAATAGCCAGCTTCAGGGCCATTGTACCTTTTGCTAAGTGGCTGCAGGCCTGGAACTCCAAGCCACAGCTCATTAATACAGGTAACTACAGCCCAGAATGGGAGAAGGTGCTGTTAGAGTCTGAGCTTGCCCTTCTCCACTCCTTGATCAAAGAATAGTTTCTTCTCTGCTTTACAGAAGTCAGTCTTGTTCCATTGACATGAACAGCACTGGGAAGAAGAACCTTGGTTTGGGCTCCTGATGTGAAAGGGTTGGTGACAAGTCCATTTGCAAATAGCAGACATAGACATTTTATAAAATAATCTTATGTGGAATATACTCTGATACAGTCTATTTAACTTTATTTCTGAAAACTATAGTTGTGATCCACTAAATCATTCCCATGATCCAGTAGTGGGATGTGACCTGAAGTTTGAAGAGCAAAGTATAGAGATTGAGTGTACCTGTTGTTTTGAGCCAGAGATGTGATATTCAACCAGAGATTTAGCCTCTGTGGGCTTTAGTGTTCTTTAAGACAGAAATGACTCTAGTGTTTATCTAGAAAGAATGTAGTGGAGGATTAAATGAGTAATGCATCCAAAGCTCTTTGTTCAGCATAAGGCATATAGTGAGTGATAATAACTGTTAGCTGTTCAGTTTTTTTTTTAGTATTTTTTATTGATTATACTGTTACAGTTGTCATAATTTCTTTTTCCTTTACTCCCCTCCACCCAAGACCCCACTTGCCTCCTGCAAGTTCACCTCCCCTAGGTCATGTCTATGGGTTGTGTATATAAGTTCCCTGAGTTCACTCTTTCCTATATTATTTGTACTATCCACCTGTCTTTCTTGTACCCACCGATTATATCTCCTAATCCCTGCACCATTTCCCCATTTCACCCTCTTCCTCCTCTTGGTTGTGAACCCTCCAAATGATCCCCGTACCTATGATTCTGATCCTCTTTTGGTTATTTGCCTAGTTTGTTTTTGTTTTTTAGGTTCTGTTATTGGTAGTTGTGAGTTTGCTGTCATTTTAATGTTCATAATTTTGATCCTCTTTTCCTTAACTAAGTCCCTTTAACATTTCATATAATAATTGCTTGGTGATGATGAACTCCTTTAGCTTTACCTTGTCCAAGAAGCACTTTATCTGCTTTCCCATTCTAAATGATAGCTTTGCTGGATAAAGTAATTTTGGTTGCAGGTCTTTGCTTTTTGTCACTTTGAATGCCTCTTACCAGGCCCTCTTGCCTGCAAAATTTCTTTTGAGAAACCAGCTGAGTGTCTTATAGGAACCCCATTGCAGGTAACATTCTTCTTTTCTCTTGCTGCTTTTAAGATTCTCTCTTTATTTTTAACATTTGGCATTTTAATTATGATGTGTCTTGGTGTGGTCCTGTTTGGGTCTAGCTTGTTTGGGACCCTCTGTGCTTCTTGGACTTTATGTCTATTTCCTTCACCAAATTAGGGAAGTTTTCCTTCATTATTTTTTCACATAAGTTTTCTGTTTCTTGCTCTTCCTTTTCTGGTTCCCCTATGATTTGGATTTTGGCACATTTTAAGTCATTCCAGAAGTTCCTAGGCCTCTCCTCATTGTTTCAGTTCTTATGTCCTCATCCTGTACTAGTTGACTGTTTATTTCTTCCTTATGTTTCAAATCATTGATTTGACCCCAGTTTCCTGCCTTTCACCTTTGGTTTCATGTGGATTTTCCTTTGTTTCAATTAGCCAAGCCTTCCCTTCCTCCCTTCTGCATTTTCCATACTCAAGCCTATCTGTCAAATTTGTGAGCATCTTTATCACCAGTGTTTTAAACTGTGTGTGTATCTGTTAGGTTGTCTATGTCCTCATGGCTTAGCTATCCCACTGAAACCTTGATTTGTTCCCTCTTTTGGGCCATACTTCTGTCTCCTCAACTTGATAGTCTTCTGTGTTTACCTCTGTGTCTTAGGTAGAGCTATCACATTTATTATGTTGTAAGGGGTGGTGCCTTAGGCATTTACCATTCCTGGGGGACCATTTCATCATGTTGTGTGCTGTATGTGGGGGAGGGGTCTGAGAAGAAATAATGCCACTTGCTTAGCACTTGTCCCTTTTCCAAGCACCACTCCTCTTCCTGTACGGACCTGGTGCCTCTCTAGCTGTTGCACTGGCTGTTGTTCTGGCTGTGGTTCCCACAGTAGGTGGGTCTGTGGACATTCCAGATCCATGAGGGCATCTAAACATACAGACTGCTGAGAAACAGGCAGTTTCTTCCTCTGCCCCAATTCCCACTGGTTTTCACAGTCGGAAACAATGTGACTTATTCCCCAACCCCCTCCAGCACTGGAACCGTGAGCTTTGTGGTATGGCCTGGTACTGGGAGCACTCCCAAGATGTCTCTTTTTCTTAAATGTGTGACTTTATTTTCCACTGGCCAGCCACAGCTCCATCCCACCACAGCTGCCTTGCCACCAAACTGCCCGCCAAACTGCATCCTCTCTGTCCTGGTTCTGCCACTCCTACTTGTCTGGATGAGTATTTCTTCTGTATATCTTTGTGTGTTGGACTTCTATGTCTTGGACTTCTGGAATTTCTGGTTGTCCCTAGTTTTGAGTAGATGTATTCCTTCTTAGTTGTGGATGGAGACACAGTGTGTCTACCCATGCCTCCATCTTCTCCAGAAGTCCAATAACTGTTAGCTCTTATTATTTACTCTTTTAATTCCTTTGAGAAAGTTGGAGAAAAATGTTATGTGAATGTAAAATAAGATACTTATACTATATTCACTATACACTTAATTATATTCTATAATGTATTGCCCTTACTTCATTCCATAATTTTTATATGCCTATAAATGTTGTTTTCTAAGCTGTGTTATGAATACCCTATGCTGCAGTTGCTCATGAAGTTTTTCTTCTACTACATGTAGCACCTACCCCAGAGCTGAAGTTCAAACACTGTTAAACTCATCCAGCTACTTCTCTGCAAATTATATATTTTATTGTAAAGGAAGGGATAATATAAAATAGATTGGAGGGTAAGGAAAGAAGAAATTACTTTCAACTTACACATTCATGCTTCTAACATTGGCCAAAATTCATCTTAAAAGAAGACTTAGTTTTCATTACTATAATATGGAACTTTTCCCAAGAAGTAACTTAAAATAAATATGAGAACCTCAAATCATAGAATCATGGTGTTTTTCAGAAGTACCACTTAGAGTGAAAATGTCTTATGAAAACAAGTACCCTTTACTTGCTTTGCCCTTATGAATCAGGAAGCGGTATTCCAAACTGATGTAGAAAAACAATGAAAAACAGTTTCTTAAGATTACAAAACCCTATATTGCTATACTCAGAGATCTAACAAGATTACTCCCTGAGGGAAAAATATGACACTGTATTATATCACAAATATATTTATACAAAAATAATAATAAAACGGATAGTAAAGTAAAGCTGCTCTAAACACCAAAAAAGAGTAAACTTAATTATTCATTGAATACCTAAACTAAAAACCAAGGAGGATTAATAGTTAAGATGATTAAAAAGTTAACATTTTCTTGGGCAACCAAGATAAATAACATAAACTTCATTAGCAAAATGAGTCAAAATAGTATGTTGAGACAACATCAGAGATAGCACAATGGACTGTATGGTTAATTGAACAATACATGACTACTTGTACAAGAGAGGTAAAGATTGCTGAGAGTAAAGATAATAAAAGAGAGCTTTCTAGGGTGAAATTTAAGACTTGACACCAACTTCTTCCTCCACCTGCCCTTGTGGAAAAAGACTAGTATAGCCCTAGCTGGTGTGCCTCAGTTTTTTTGAGTATTGCAGGTTCAATTTTCACTCAGGGCACATGCTGAGGTTGCAGGTGAGGTTCCTGGTTGGGGTATGTGAAATAGGCAACCAATCTATGTTTCTCTCTCACATAAATGTTTCTCTCTCTCTTTTTCTCCTTCTCTTGCCTCCTCTCTAAAGTCAGTAAGCATGTCCTCATGTGAAAAGAAAGAAGGAAGAAAGGAAGGAAAGAAGGAAGAAAGAAAGAAGGAAGGAAGGAGAGAAGAGAAAAGAGAGAAAAGAAAAGAAAAATGAAAAGGACTAGTACAACCTGTCTAAGCCAGAACAAGCTCTTGCCAGGACAAGATAGTTTAATGGTTACTATGTTGGGTTCACTATGGAGTCAACCCTTGGCTGGACCTACAACATAATAGGGCAATGAAATGTTTGAAAATTCTGATGACTTCCGTTGTTTACAAATTGGAGAAGAATTATATATTTTACAGTCTGTGGATGCCACTCTGGCACCCATTTAAGATCCACACAACTCCCTCCCTTTTTAAATATAGTAGCTGTGTATTTAGGATTTGGGGCTAGACACATGTTAAAATATGACACAAGTCTTTCCTGATGGATACCTCAGAACACCCAGTTATAATTATGCAAACACTGAAAAAAATGCTACAGAGGAAGTGAGAGGTTTACATATTAAAATGAACACTAGCATTACCAATGGTACGCAAATATAATTTAATTCTATTCTAAGAAAATGTTCAAGATTTATTCCAATTGTTTCTGCCAATTTTTGCTCTTGTTTGTGCTAGAATTTTTAAAGAGTAAAATTGTCTTCAAGAAAAATTTGTGTTTTATATTACTCAGGAAGATGATTTTCTATTTCATAAATGTCCTCTGGTGACATCCAGAAGTTTGACAAGAGTAATAAGGACAACGGCACTAGTGATTAAGCAGTAATTTATTGATTTTTCAATTTATTCTTCTTTGATCAAGCTTTCAGCAGGCTTCCTGAAGTTCGCAACCACAGCAACCCATCAAAGAGGAAGTAATTTAGGAAAATATCAAACCCAATACCAGGGAGGATTATTTGCAGTTAAATATAGTATGAAAGTATCTAAAATTACCTTAAACATCCTTAGAAATATTAACAACTAGATAAACTAATCAACTAATAATTTGTTGGCCTGTAGTAAAAATAGACCCTTTCAATTTCCTTTTTTAATTTAGTAATTTACTTTGGTGACTAAGAGTAAAACCACAGATCAAGAAGTATCAACCTTTTGAAGGTCTGAACAAACACCTTCTGTGTAGTCACCTAATGTGAGCACAAACTGAAAAAATCAACCAGGTGCCCTGTGCAACAGATCTTGTATTCACAAAGAAGATGTGGTACATAGGTGTCAGAAAGATGTTCCCCTAGTTGAACACACAGGTGTACCACAGCTGTGCTCTTTAATTTAAAATCAGGGAAGATGAGTTGAACATAAGCTCAATGTGAACCAAGGGTGGGACATGTATTAAAAGACTAAGAATTATCTTAGCCTATTAAAAATAAACTCTGGTCAGATTATACCTATACCTTGACTGGCTGGAAATCCACTTGCATGAAGAAAAATTAAGGCAATAAGCTTATCTCCTTTGTAAGAAAAAGACCACAGGAACAGTGGCAATAATGTTAAAAATTTGAAGAACTATTATGTATTAAGAATAGCAAAAAAGCAAAAGAACTCATAGCCATGGACAACAGTGTGGTGATTGCAGCAGGGAAGGCAGTCAGTGGAGATAGAAGAGGGTATGGGGGTATAAATAGTAATGAAAAATACAATAAAAATAAATTACTTAAAAGTAATTGATTTGTGTATTTTTATGTAGAGAGAAATCTTTTTAAGTGGAAATTATAAGAAATATTTCAGCTAAATAGAAAGAACTTTCCAGTTAGAGTAGAGCTGATCTCATAAATTAGTCAGTTCCTCCCCACCTCTGTCTATAGCTTTAAGCAAAGAATTCATACCCCTCAGGGCATACCAGAGTGGTGATGGAAAGTCACATTGGAGGTGCTACAAATCCAAAATTCTAAGCATGAAAAATTTTATATTCCCAGGCTCATTAAGTATTGTCAACACAATGTGTAACATTAACTCAAGTGAAGTTGTTGGAACTTATCGAAATTTATGATAGAATTATGGGAAAGTAGAATTCTTATAGGAAATTAACTGCAAATATTTATTATGCCAGTTGCTAGGTTTGAAGTGTGTTTAATAAAAATGAAATTTCTAAATATGAGCATGATTTTACTTACTGGCTGGCTTATTTGAAAAAGTACATTATTCTGTTCTTTTGAAACTTAAAGGTACCTTGATCCTTGAATGAATACAATGTTATTTAGACATAATAAAGGAACTGGTAGGCTCTACTTTAGTTTAAAGAACAAAACAGGACAAAACACTCTGCTTTTGCTGGTTACAAAATACGGAAAATTGTAAGCAATACAGTTGGTTGCACTAATCATAAGACTTAGTGCTTCTATTTTTCCCCTTCTCTGCACACTCACTTAGACTTGTTGCTTTCCTTTGCTAAATATAGCTGGCTTCCTGCTATTTTCACAGCAAACTGGAGAATTTCATTAGGAAGGTGGAAAGCTAACATTGTCACTCTGATGAATAATGCAGTCAGCTGATCCCTCTCCTTGCTCCAGTGGAAATATTTACAGACTAGAGGTGCTGAGAGACAGAAAGGAGCTTCATTAAAATAGCCAATTAGTGCAATAAGCAAAAGGCAAAAGGCGACAGCCTTCTTCTCTCACCCTTTTCCCTTGGAAGGAAGGTGTGAGATCAGTTCAGAGTACAAAAGAAGATTGTCATCTCTTGCTCAAGCCTGGCCTCGAGGATGGTTTAGCCTTCTAATCTATAGCTCTTCTTGACTATGCATTTAAGTGAGTCTCTCCTCCACTGATCAACCCTGTAAATTTTCAGTGACATCTCATTGCTGAAGAAATAAAGTCCACACCATATAGCCAGACTTCAAGGTCCAAATATATCTTTTTAAATATTTCCCCTACATTAATTCCTCATGCTAGCCAAAGTAGTCTGCACACCTTTGCCTAAGTGCACCCTTGCATCTTTATCTGGAATACCAATTTTACCTGTCCTATCTATCCCAATGTATCAAGCTCTAGATCAAATCTCTCCATCTCATCTCTGATCATTCTCCAGCTAGAACTCCTATCCTCTATGTAACACTGTGCCCTAACCAATATTGTGAGCTCCTTCCCTCCAACATGGATCATTGATCCAAGGAGCTAAAGTTAGTAATTGCTACCCATTGTCATTGGTTAATTTGTTCAGGATTAAAAGTAAGACTATTCCCTATGAGTTAACAATTGCCAATCACAAGATACTGCATATGCATTAAATGTTCTTACAGTGATATTTTATATTTATGCTTAAAATAATAATTTTTTTAAATTGTAAAGTTGCCAGCCTGCTAACCTAAAGGTTACTGGTTCAATTCCCAGCCAGGGCACATAACCAGGTTGCAAGTCAAGTCTTCAGGCAGCAGGAGGCAGGTGAAAGGCAACCATACATTGATGCTTCTCTCCCTCTCTGCTTCTATCCCTTCCCTTCTCTCTAAAAATGATAAAATAAAATATCTTTAAAAATTGTAAAGTTATATATACTTCAAAGTAATAGACTTTCATGTCTTCCCTAGCAACTAAAGCGAGTTCATAGACTGTGAACTCTCTATTAGTACATAGAGATTTACTTAACACTTTGTCAAAACTTCATAGCAGTTCATAATATGAATATAAAACTCATTCACCACTTTGCTAAAGAAAACCAAGGATTTTTTTCCTTGATTTTTTAAGTTATAAATAGTACTTTAACAAATAATTTGTTCACTTATCCTTGGAAATTTATGGAAATTATTTATGGCATAAATTTCTTGGAAGTGGAATTTTTAGCCCCTAGAGTTTCCTGCATTTTTATTTTTATTATTTCTTTATTTATTTTAAAAGATTTTACTTATTATTTTTCAGAGAGAGGGGAAAGGAGAGAGACATCAATGTATGGTTGCCTTTCACCTGCCTCCAGCTACGGACCTGGCTGGAGACCTGGCTTGCAATCTAGTTATGTGCCCTGGCTGGGAATCAAACCAGCGACCTTTGGGTTCACAGGCTAGCGCCTTATCCACTGTGCCACCAGCCAGGGCTTTCTGCATTTTTAATTTTGAGAGATCTTGCTAAATCATACTTTTAAAAAATGCCAACTCTCCAACCAATAGCCTATAAGTTGTTTTGGTGCTCACTGACTGAATGATTAATTCATGGACTTTTTGTATGACTTAAAAATACTAATGCACCACATTATTAAGAAGAAATATATTCATTACTTTGGCACTTATATTCTAGGAACACATGACATTAATTCTAAATCCATTTAGAAGTGTCAAGAAAGTTTTTAGTAAAAACCTATTAATGTAAATTTAAAGTTGCATTTGAAGATTTGTGAATACCTGAGAATACTTTTGTGACTACAGAAAAATGAATAGGGCCTTGATTCTTGTTAGGAGAAGGAAGAGTAAAAGGTAAGTCATTCCATAACTAAAGAGACATTAAAATCAATAGAATAAATATATTATCATTTTGCAACCCTAGTGAATTAATAGACATAGACAATGGTCATCAATTCCTGTTAATACGATAAAAGAGAGAAAGCCAGACATTATGTACATCTTGAAGAAAATACATAGAGCCGCTTAAATAATTTTGACCAAAAAAAGCAAATCTGAAGCTGATGAAAATTTAGAGTCTAGATCTAACTATTAATTCACAGAAAATAAGCAAAAAGGGGATGGATGTAAAACAACAACAATAAAATTAAAAAATTTAAAAAAAATTCACAGAAAATACAAAAATATATTAGCTAATACAATGTTACAGTCAACAAAATCAGATGAATGACCCAGTTTTAAAATAAACTACATAAAGAGAAAAGAGAAAGGAAAAGAACTTATAGACTAAAAGAGATTTATGGAGGTATGTAAGTAGTGTCTGGATTCTGATTCAAACAAACTGTGAAGATAAAAGACAATTGTGAAAATGTAATACTGACTATATGTATAGTCCATAAAATTAATAAATTATTTTTTAAACAATAAATTTAATTAATTTAATGTTGTAATAAATTTAATTAATTTATTGTTGTATTACAATTATCCCATTTTATCCCCATTGCTTTCCCCTGCCACACCCACACCATCCCCTCTCCCACAGTCAATCCCCACCTTGTTACCCATGTCCATGGGTCATTTAAACTAGTTTCTTGATTAAACCCCCTCCAATCTGGTCACTATTAGTCTATTCCTTGGTTCCTTGTCTCTGGTTCTCTTTTGTTCATTTGTTTGTTTTGTTCATTAGACTCCTGTATTAGGAAGATCATATGATATTTGAATTTCACTGACCGGCTTATTTCACTAAGCATAATACTTTCCAGTTCCATCTATGCTATCACAAAAAGTAGGAGTTCCTTCTTTCTTTCTGCTGTATAGTATTCCATTGTGTAAATGTATCAGAGTTTTTTGACTCATTTACCCACTGATGGGCACTTAGGTTGTTTCCAGCACTTGGCTATTGTAAATAGTGCTGCTATGAACATAGGGGTGCATAGGGTTTTCTAAATTGGTGTTTCAGGATTCTTTCAGTATAGTCCTCACAGTGGAATTGCTAGGTCAAAGGGCAGTTCCATTTTAAATTTTTTGAGGAAATTCTATTCCGTTTTCCATAGTGGCTGCACCCATCATTCCCACCAATAATGCACCAGGGTTCCCTTTTTTCCTTATCTTCACCAGCACTTGATTTTTGTTGATTTACTAATAAAATTCTTTAGCTTTTAGAACTACATAGTGAAATGTTACAGATGAAATAATATGATGCCTGCAACATGCTTCAAAACCTTCTGGGTGAGAACAGAAGTAGATACAGAGAAAAGAAGATTGCCTAAAAGTTGTTCATTGTTGAAGCTGGTTGAGAGATACACAGGAATTCATTGTACCACCCTATGTATTGTTTATATATTTGAAAAATTTCACAGCCAAACAATTAAAAATAAACAAAGTCTGCATTAAAATGTTTTGGATTATTTCTTCCTGACTACTAAGACCATTTAGAGAGGATGGCTTTAGGAAATTTGAAAGCTCCTATGTGATGGCCACAAACTCACTAAATGCCTAGAGACTTGCTTCCAGGCCCTCTCCCTGTGATTTTAGGTGAGAGAAGGAACAGGAGCCAGATGGTATGGAAAACATACTTACAAGTGACTTCATAAGCCAAGTGAAAGCTATAATTTAAGGGAAGGAACAAACAGTCCTCTTTTGCTTTCAAAATGTTTTTGAACTTAGAGAGGAGCATGCATAGTGCTCCAATGCAAACATGTAATCTTTGGCCCAGACTAATGGGTGCTCTTGTGGACAATGACAATGTAGAATTTGTCATCTTGTTCACATGGAATTTCTTTAGTTACGCCATCTCACCACATCCTTCCTTAGGGGGTCCTCTTTTTCCTTTTCCACTTCAGGCATTCTTCACCCCTCTCCAATTTGTACCAAGGAAAAGAAAGCGTATTATTTTCTTTACCCAGCTATTCAAACATATCGCTGTAAGAAATTACTTTTTAAATAGATAGTGCATTAGATTACTTCTGAACAATCTTGTTTATGAATCAAAGTCAAGACTGACTATTTTATTAGTTAGCTAAAAATAGTGCCTCTCTGCAAGGCTACTAGAGCATTCCACTGTTTCTTTGTTTATTGCTTTTTGAAACTCAGCAGAGTGTTTTTGAAATCCTTCAAATGTGTCTTTTTATTTCCATTCAGTAATCATATTACTCCCTCAACTTACCCATGTCATTAAGTGAATGTTGAGTTCATTGAGAAATCTAAAAGTTAAAGCCCAGAAAGTATTTTATAAATCTGTGAAAACTAAAATGATATACCAAAGATAGGGTTGGGGTGAAGGAATATAACCAGGAGTGGTACATGCTAATGTAATAAATAATTTTCCCACAAAGTAATTTAAAGTGTCTATTATGTTTCATGCATTTTAATATATACTTCTGCCTGTTGGTGAATAGTATGAAAACATTACTTAAATCTTAATGCAAAATTTTAACAATTATAACTTGTTTGGTTATTTATATTATTTTATACATCACTAATTGCCTCCTCCTCTAAAATAACAAATCTATTAATTTAGTCATCTGTTCAAGAATCCATTACCTTGGAAAGTTGGAATACACACTTATACATTAAAGCCTCAAAAGTAAAAGTCCTTTTACTTGTGAGATTTATTCATATCCTAAGAACACATTTAGGAACACTTTGTGTTAAGGGAAAACTAAGGGAAAGAGATAGCATAGATGATTAAGTTATATCTTTGAACATTTTAATGGGACTTATTTTAGAAAAGATTACATGGAATATTCTCTTCTGGAAAGATGGAACAGTCATACTTTTCCCTACTCTTCCCACTAAGGACAACTTTGGGTATTATCTATTATACAAATATAAGAAGACTCAAAGGTAGAATTATGAAGACTAACTAGGGACCTTGGGACCTGAGAAACAACATTGTGGTCGTTTGCCTGGGTTCTCTTTTAGTCTAATACACACCAGACTTAGAGCTGCAGAAGCCAGCAACATAGGAAGGCCAATGAGAATAGACTAACAAGCCCCAACAAAAGTCCTTTCTCTTTAATCAAAGGATGAAGAAAGGGGCAGTCCGACAAAATAGAAGACCACTCAACTCCAACCAAACGCCAAGGAAAAACTGACACCCCACTCCTACCCACACCAGCAAAGGCTGAATGGAAAGCTTGGATTTGCACCCATGAGAAACTGTAATAAGGCATGCTAATCTCTCTGCCAGGGTGGTGTCAGAGAAGGTCAAGCAGGGGAGCCATGGTTTCATCCAGATTAGCTTTTTAAAGAGCCCCTAGGTGTCAATGGGACTCAGCGGTCATTCTGTACTTTCACTCCTACCCAGCAAAAATGAAGCACTTCTCCCATGATCGCTAGAGTGGCACCAAAGGAGCCTACTGTGGAGTCAAGATTTTCACTACTACACTGTGATAATGATGCTGCCCACTCATAGTGTCACTGGAGCCAGAGCTGCCCAGGGGTAAAGAGGAGCCCCCAACATCGTCAGAGTCTATCTCACATACACACACAAGAGGGGACCCAAAATGGAGTTTATTTATAAAAAATTAGGTATTTATTCTTACATGTTTATAGTTCAGTAATCTTCAAAGTACTCTCCATTTGATGGAGACTTTTTTCTGCTGCTCAAAACAGTTTTTTGAACTCATCAATTCTGATACCTTTTAGTGCTTCTGCCATTTTTTGTTTTAGCTCTTCCACATTGGCAAAATATTTCCCTTTAATTTCCCTTTGAGGACCTTTTTCATCCCAGAAAACGAGTTGCTAAGGCAAGATCTGGTGAATAGGGAGGTGGGGCATGGGGGTCATGTTGTTTTTTATTAAAAACTGCTGAATACTCAGCAGGGTTTGGGCAGATGTGCTCATAAATTAGCCATCATGAAATGGGCAAACACATTGAAAAAGTTTTAAAAAATTAACTGAAGCTGAGTGTAGCCTCTCATAACAATGTTAGCTGTATACTGATACAGATAGGTTCCTGGAGCACTCATTTAGAGGGGTAAATGATAATTCCTGTTTTTTGGAGTCACACACACACACACACATCTATTTCTATATCTATGCCTATGTCTATAGCTATCTATACTTATATTTTCCAATGGAAGCCCAGTGGGAAACCTGTACTTCTACATACGCAGAATGCAGAAAGACAACCCATAGATACTAACACCAACCCAACAGAGATATTAAAGACAAAGATTTTAAAGCAACATAATAAAAATGCTTCAAGCAATTACCAACACAATTGAAACAAAGAAAAAGAAAAAGAGAATAATAAAAGAACCAAATAAAATTTTAGAATTAAAAAGTATACATACCCAGATAAAATGCTCAAAAATAGAACAGAGAAGAGAGAAAAATAAATCAATGAACTGAAAGGTAGAATTATGTAAATTACTCATTCTGAAAAATGGAAATAAAAATTTTTAAATTAAGTATATAAAGCCTCAGGGAACATTGGATGGAACTATATTAAAAAATCTAACAATAGTGTCATCAGAGCCTCAGAAGGAGAGAAGATTGAACTTATAAAAGTACCTGAAGATATAATAGCTGAAAAATGCCCAAATTTGGCAAGATATAAACCTATGGATTCAAAAAGATAAATGAGTTCTACACAAGATAAAATCAAGTAAATGCATGCGAAGCTATATCATAAACTTCCAGAAACTGAAAACAAAGAAAATCTTGAAAACAGCCAGAGAGAAAAGGCACCTTTATATATGGCGAAAGCAACTATAATGGTTCAGTTTCCAATAAAAATGTATAGGCCAGAAGAAAATGGAACAATATTTTTTAAATTTTTCAAGTGTTAAAAAAAAATAACTGTTAGCCCTGGCTGGTATGGCTCAGTGGGTTGAGCACCAGCATGTGAAGCCAAGGGTTGCCGGTTTGATTCCCAGGCAGGCACATACCCAGGTTGCAAGCCAGATCACCAGTTGTTCACAGCTGGAGACAGGTAAATGGCAACCATACATTGATGTTACTCTCCCTTTCTTCCTTCCTCCCTTCCCCTTTCTCTAACAATAATGAATAAAATCTTTAAAAAAAAAAAAAAAAAGCAACTGTCAACACACATTCCTATAGCCAGTGAAAAGATCTTTCAGGAGTAAAGAGGAAATCAAGATACTCTGAGGTGGAGGAAAACTAAGAGGACTTGTTGCCAGAAGATAAACCCTAAATTAATGACTAAATGAAGTTCTCTAAACAGAAAGAAAACAATAAAAGAAATAATGTTAGAATATGAGGAAAAAGAAAAGAATAAAGTAAGCAAAAATATGGATACATATAATAAACTTACTCTTTCCTCATAATTTCTAAGTAATGTTTGATGATTGAAGCAGAAATTACAGTCTCCTTGAAGGATTCTACCTAACATTTTAAAAGGAACTAACACCAATTCTATACATCTCCCCCAGAAAACATAAAAGAACTTAACAGTTCCTAATTTGCTGTATGATACTGATATTATCCTGATACCAAACACAGGCAAAGAAGAAAAAACTATAGACCATAATCTTTCATGAATATAGGTTAAAAAATCTTTAACAAAATATTAGAAAATAAAATTCAGCTATATATTAAAAAAATAAATACCATGGAAAAGAGGGATTATTTTAGGAATACGTGTCTGGCTCAGTACTTGAAAATCATCATTTTAATGCATCATATTTATAGCCTTAAGAAAAACAATCACATGATCATATCAATTGATGCATAAAAAACAATTAACAAAATTCAATATCTTTTCATGACAAAAAACTCTCAGAAAATAAGAATAGAGGGGGGAACTTCATCAACTTAATAGAGAACACCTACAAAATACTTAGAATTTACTTTATATTTAGTGGTAAAGGAGCACTTTTTCTAAAGTACAAGGCAAGGATATCTGCTGTTATTCTTATTCAACATAGTGCTGGAAATTCTAGTCATGGAAATAAGGTAAGAAAAAGAAAATAAGATAACAAATAAAAGACATAAAGATCAGAAAAGAAGAAATAAAGCTGTCCTAATTCACAAATGACATAATTATCTATGTAGAAGATGCCAAAGATTCTACAAAAAGACATCTAGAACTAATATATTAGCTCAGCAAGGAAGAAAAATACAAGAACAATATGCAAAAATCAATTGTATTTTCATACATATTAGCAACTAACACATAGACCCTAAAACTAAAAATGCAATGACATTTCAGTTGCTCCAAAAAATGAAATTTTTAGTACTTAGGCATAAATCTAACAAAATGTACAGGACTCATGTTGAAACGACATAATACTGATAAAAGAGGATCTAAATAAATAGAAAGACTTACTGTGATCATAGATCTGAAGACTCAATGCAGGAAAAATTTCAAATCTTCTTAAATTGATATACAAGTATAATGCAATTCCTATTAAATCCCAGCAAGATTATTTATACAATAGATATAGATAATATTATACTAAAATTTATGTGGAAAGGCAAATAAATGACAATAGCAGAACAGTTTTGCAAAAAACAAAAGGGCATATTTATTATACAGCTAGCTAAACTTGTATCCAACTCTGAAACCGCACTCATAGGATTTATATCCTCACAAAAACCTGAACAAATATTTATTGCAGTCTAATTGATAATAGCCAAAACCTCGCAACTATTAAGATGTCTTTCAACAGGTGAGTGGCTAACCAAACTATGGCATGTCTATACTATAAAATACTACTCAGCAATTAAAGAAAACAAACTATAGATACATGCAACAATCTCCAGAGAATTAGGCAGACTGAAAAAAACCAATCCCAAAAGTTTACATACTATAGGTTTCATGCACATCACATCTAAAATTAACTAATTATAGATAAGAGAAATAAATTAGTGACTGTCATGGGATAAGAAGAGGGTACAGTTGGACAGATAAGAGGTATGGCTATAAAAGGGCAACCTGAAGGATCTTTACAGTGATGGAAATGTTCTGTATCTTGTCTATACTAATGTCAATATTCTGGTTGTTATACTATATTTTTACAAGATGTAATCATTGGGGAAAACTGAGTAAAGAGTATAAGGGATCTCTTTGTATTATTTCTTACAACTGCCTTTGAACCTACAGTCATCTCAAAAATGTTTAATTTTTAAAAAGTGTAAGAATCTGTGTTTAAAGATACTTTTGAGAATTAGTAATCAGAAACTTAAATTTGCTGTGTTAATGTTAATTAAGAAAAAATAAACAAATTTTAATCTGAGAAATTTGCATCCCTACCAAAGGAAATATTAAGATAATAGCAACTAATGAGACTAGTCTCTCCCATGTTCCTTGGAAAAGAGTTAAAAATATAACCATAGATTCTTTTTTAAAAATTTTATTGTTGTTGTATTACATCCATCCCCTAGATTCTTAATTAAATAAATATATATTCCATTATATTAACTTCTATTACTAAAAGTATGTTCAGGATCCTTAATATTACTATTTATATTAGTAGGGTATATACGTAAGTATTAGGTTGGCCAAAAGGTCTGTTTAGTATTTTCCATAAAATAAAAAGTACATTTTTCATTTTCACTAATAACTTTATTGATTTGGATATTTTAAATATGTTAGCTATCTTCCTAGGGTATAACATTGATTGTTCTCAATTAATGTCTTGATTTGATCACTATCAACTTCAACTGGTCTACTCCACCATGAAACATTGTCCATTGAGAAATCTCCAACATGAAACTTCGCAACCACTTTGACACATTCGATCTATTACAGAACCTTCTCCATGTACTGTACAATACAAATCATTTTTGCATTTCAGTTGCATTTTTACCTAGTTTGAAATTTAAAAAAAAAACATAATAGACTGAAAATTTTGTGTATTTTCTTTCATCTTTAATATTAAACGGCCTCACAAAAGTTCACCAATTTTGATAACTTTTTAAAAATGCACTCTGATGCTGAAATGACAAATACAATCTAACAAAATTGTTCAGAATAAAGTTAAAGACAACTAAGCACTCCTAGAACCATCTTATGGAAAAAATAAAATGAACTTTTTGGTCAACCCAATAAATATAGAAGGTTGACTAGGTTAGAGTGGAAAATTTGGAGTGAAAATTTAAGAGAGATTTATGAATATCATATTAGCATGTTAAATATAAACAAATTAGGCCATTATAGAATACTAGTTTATTACTTCAGTATACATTTACTGAAAGGTTGCTATGTGTCAGTCACCTTACTAACATCTAGAGACAACCCATGAACAATTACATGAATCATTTTCTAAGAATATATTATAAAATTGCTTTATGAGTCCTAGCATCACATATGTATTAAATAAATAATAATATATTTATATATTTATTAGTATATATATATACTTAAATAATAAATCTCAGAAAGCATGAAATAGTTTTATAAATGTTATATGTAGGAATGCGTGTGTGTGTGTTTGTATGTGTGTGTGTATGTGTGTGTGTGTGTGTATGTGTGTATTTCTGAAAAAGAAATAAAAATTGTCCTCATCTGGAACTATACAAGATTCAGAAGTTATCCTGTTATGTAATATGAAAAATAAAGACATTTATTGAAAAAGATAGCAGATGCGAGAAGCATTATTCATAGGACAATGACACCTTGGTACCCTTAAAAATAAGCACTTGAGACCTAACACAATTCTCCCAATCCCCATCAGCTAGCTGCTGTATGATATTTTCCTGAATCTCAGCAAAGGTCTGAAATCTCTTCCCTTTCAAAGGTTATTTTAGTTTTGGGGAAGAGCCAGAAGTCACAGGGCACCAGTTCTGAGCTGTATAGGGACTGAGTCACCTGGGAGATTTGATGTTTTGCCAAAAAACTCTGCACAAGGTGTGACGCATGATCAGGCATGTTGTCATGATAAAGCTGCCAATCACTAGTTGCCCATAGCGGGGGCCTTCTGAATCATCTGAATAGTTTCTGCAGAAGAATGTTCAAGCTTAATACAAAATTTGATGCAGATTGGTTGCTTTACTCAGTCATTTTTAATGTGACAGACACACAGTACCCATGCCCCATGCTCACTCAATAGCATCTATGGCACCCAGTGATGTTATCATTATTCACACATGTGCGTTCCATTCTATTCTCCTTGGC
>PVIW01004307.1:78064-136731 GCA_004026585.1 Noctilio leporinus
TACATCCATCCCCTTTTTGCTCCCCTCTGTCCCCCTCCCCACCCACCCATTCCTCCCAAAGTCAATCCCACCTGTTGTCCATGTCATTGGTTCCTTTTTACTAGGTTCTTGTCTAAGCTGCTCCCCTTTCTTGCCTCTGCCTCCCCCCTCCCCCCAACCCCTTTCTCCCTGACCATTGAAGGCCTATTCACTGTATTCATATATTTGAAAACCCTGAATATATTATTAAATAAAAAGAAAAACTATCATTCTGCAGTTTCATTTCATACTCACAACCACTCTATGAGATAATCATTATTATATTTATTTTACTGAGGAAGAATATGAGATTAAAAGGGGTTTACCTACAGTCACAGAATTAGCAGATATCAAAAATGAAAGTGGATCTCTTTTCATCTCCAAGCCCATCTCTCTTCATCACACTAAACCATATTACACAGACAAATAATACATTTTTTAATTTATATTTTTATTGTTATATTACATTCATCTCATTTTCCCCCCTCTGCTCTCCCCTTCCCAACCATCCTTATCCCCCCACCCCCTACAGTCAATCCCATGTGTTGTTTGTGTCCATTGGTCATCGATGCTAGTTCCTTGACTAAACTGTTCCCCTTCCTTGCCTCCTTCTTCCCCACTCCCACCCATTCCCCTCTACACACTGAAAGTGTGTTCCCTGTATTCATGTCTTTGGTTCTGTTTTGTTTGCTTGTTTGTTTGTTCATTAGTCTCCTATATTAAGTGAGAACATGTGGTATTTAATTTTTGCGGCCTGGCTTATCTCACTAAGCATGATTCTCTGCAGTTCCATCCATGTTATCACAAATAGAAGGAGTTCTCTCTTTCTTTCTGTTGCATAGAACTCTATTGTATAAATAAATGTACAAAAGTTTTGATTCATTCATCCATTGAAGGGCACTTAGGCTGTTTACAGCACTTGGCTATTATAAATAGTGCTGCATAGGGTTGCATAAGTTCTTCTGAATTTGCGTTTCAGGATTCTTGGGGTATAATCCTAGCAGTGAAATCACTGGGTCATAAGGCAGTTCTAGTCTTAGTTTTTTGGGGAAATTCCATACTATTTTCCATAGTGGCTGCACCAGTCTGCATTCCCACCAGCAATACACAGGGTTCCCTTTTCTCCACATCCTAGCCAGCACTTGTTTGTTGATTTGTTGATGATGGCCATTCTGACAGGTGTGAGGTGGTATCTCATTGTTGGCTTAATTTGCATCTCTCCGATGGCTAGTGGTGTTGAGCATTCTTTCATGTGCCTTTGGGCCTTTTGTATGTCTTCCTTGGGGAAGTGTCTGTTCAGATTCTTTGCCCATTTTTTAATTGGGTTATTTGTCTCCCTGGTGTTGAGTCATATTAGTTCTTTATGTATTTTGGAGATCAAACCCTTGTCTGAGGTGTCATTAGTGAATATGTTTTCCCATATGGTTGGTTCTCTTTTTATTTTCTTGATGTTTTCTTTGGCTAAGCAGAAATGTTTCAGTTTTATGTAGTCCCATTTGTTTATTTGTTCCTTTATTTCCCTTGCCTTGGGAGATATTTCAGTGAAAATTTTACTGTGTGGGATGTTTGCATTTTTTTGCCTATATTTTCCTCTAGGGCTTTTATGGTGGCACTGCTTATATTAAAATTTTTTATACATCTTGAGTTTACCCTGCTGTATGGTGTAAGTTGATGGTCTAGTTTCATTTTTTTGCATGTGCCTATTCAGTTCTCCCAACACCACTTGTTGAAGAAGCTATTTACACTCCATTTTGTGTTCCTTCCCCCTTTGTCAAATATTAGTTGCCCATAGAGTCCTGGGTTTATTTCCTGGGTTCTCTATTTTGTTCCATTGATCTGTTTGTTCTTGTGCCAGTACCAGACTGTTTTGATTATTATGACTTTGTAATATAGTTTGATATCTGTATTGTGATTTGTCCTACTTCGTTCTTCTTTCTTAGGATTGCTGTAGCTATTCAAGGTTATTTTCTACTCCATATGAATTTTTTAAGTGTTTGTTCTAATTCTGTGAATTATGTTGGTATTTTAATAGGGATTACATTGAATCTATAGATGGTTTTGGGTAGTATGGACATTTAATTCTTCCTATCCATGGACATAGTATATGCTTCCATTTATTTGTATCTTCCTTAATTTCTTTCTTCAGTGTTCTGTAGTTTTCTGAGTATAAGTGCTTTACTTCCTTGGTTAAGTTTATTTCTAAGCACTTTACTTTTCTTATTGCTATGGTAAATGGAATTTGTTCTCTGGCTTCAATGTCTGATTGTTTCATTGTCAATTTTGTTTGTCTTTTCAAAGAACCAGCTCCTGGATTTGTTGATCCTTTGAATTGTGCTTTTAGTCTCTATGCTGTTTAATTCTGCTCTGATTTTGATCATTTCCTTCCTTCTGCTTGCTCTGGGCTTCATTTGTTGTTGCTGTTCTAGTTCTTGTAGCTTTATGGTTAGATTGTTTCTATGAGTTTCTTCTAGCCTTTTTAGGTAGGCCTGTATTGTTGTGACCTTCCCCCTGAGGACTGCTTTTGCTGAGTCCTACAGATTTTGGGATGTTGTGTATTCATTTTCATTTGTTTCCAGGTAGTTTTTTATTTCCTCTTTGATCTCATTATTGACCCATTCTTTACTTAATAGCATGTTATTCAGTCTCCATGAATTGTTTTGTTTTTGGATTTTTTCCTTGATTGGTTTCTAGTTTCAAGCCATTGTGATCTGAGAAGATGCTTGGTATGATTTCAATTTTCTTGAATTTGTGCAGGCTTGTTTTGTGTCCTACCATGTGGTCTGTCTTTGAGAATGTTCCATGTGCATTAGAGAAGAATGTGTATTTCCCTTCTTTGGGGTGAAAAGTTCTGTATATGTCAGTTAAGTCCATTTCATCTGGAGTGTTGTTCAATGCTATAATACTCTTCGGGGTTTTTTTGCTTGGAAGATCTGTCCATTGTTGATAATGGGGCATTAAAATCCCCTACTATTAGTGTGTTGCTGTCTATATCCTTCTTGAAGTCCTCCAAGATTTTTCTTATATATTTGGGTACTCCTAGGTTAGGTGTATATATACTTATAAGAGTTGTGATTTCTTTTTCTTTTTCTTTTTTTCTTTTTTTGTTTTTGAGGCCATTCTTCATTCCTTCCGAGTCTTTCTCACCCTCAGCCTGTCCCGCTCCCAGCCTTGTCACCTCACAGGGTGCCCCTAGGGCCTGTAGGTGGTGCAGGAGTCTTCCCCGTGACCTTGTTGGCACAGTCCAGCAAAGCAGTGTGAATGTCCTTGGCACAGGCAATCTGGGCTTTGATGACAGCCAGGTACTGAGGATAAGGCAGACTGTCAGGCTGCACTGCATCTGGCTTGGTGGCTGTCAGCACCAACGTGGGAGAGTGCTTGGCACTGTCGCAACTCTGTGATAGGCATTCATGTGCCAGGCACAGTCAGAACTCTAGCTGGTCACAGAGTGCATAGAACTCCTCCAGACACTTGTTGAAGCGCTGTATGGGTCCATCACTGCTCTTTTGTCCTTTTCAATGTTAGTGTTCTGAATCAAGTTCTGGGCTGCAACCTTCATCAAAGTCTGAAGACTCTCCTTCAGCTGTGGGATAAGCATCTTATAACGCTGCACAGGATCGAAGTTCTGTTGCTGTTGCTGCAAGAGCCGACTCTGGGCAGACCCCATGAGTTGAGTCGGTGGTTGCGATTGCTGCTGGGTACCTGGGCCACCAGCCGAACCTGGACCCGATACACCAACAGCTGAGGAAGCTGCAGACACCTGCTGTTGGGATGCAGCCATTTTCCTCACTTTCAGAGTTATGTCCTCTTGATGGATTGTTTCCTTAGGTATTATGAAATGTCCTTCTTTGTCTCTTTTATGTCATCCATTGTGAAATCTGTTTTGTCTGATATAAATATTGCTACACCAGCCTTTTTTCATGTCCATTTGCTTGAAATCTATTTTTCCATCCCTTCACTTTCAGTCTGTCGATCTTAGGTTCTGAGGTGGGTCTCTTGCAGACAGCATATATGTGGGTCTCTGCAGTCTACAGTTAGGCTTTGTTTTCTTATCCATTCAACTACCCTATGTCTTTTTATTGGTGCATTTAATCTGTTTACACTTAAAGTTATCATTGAGAGGTACTTCTTCATTGACATTTTCCCCCCTTTATTCCTGTATTCCTCTCTGTCTCTCTTTGTTTCTTCATCTTTTTAAAGCAGGCCTTTTAGCATTTCTTGCAGTGCTGGTTTGGTGAAGGTGTGTTCTTTTAGCCTTATTTTGTCTGGGAAACTCCTTATTTCACCTTCCATTTTGAATTAGAACCTTGCTGGGTAGAGTATTCTTGGTGGCAGGCCTCTGTTTTTCATTCCTTGGAATATTTTTTTTGCCATTCCCTTCTGGTTTGTATTGTTTCTGTTGAGAAATCATTTGATAACCTTATAGGAGCTCCCTTATATATTATTTGCTGTTTCTCTCTTGATGCTTTTAGGATTCTCTCTTTGTCTTTGAAGTTTGCCATTTTAATTATGATGTGTCTTGGAGTGGGCCTGTTTGGATTCACCTTCATTGGAACCCTCTGTGCTTCCTGAACTTCAGTGACCTTTTCTCTCATCATTTTAGGGAAGTTTTCTGTCATTACTTTTTCAAATAGGTTTTCTATCCCTTGCTTCTCTTCACCTTCTGGTATCCCTATGATATGGATACTGTTGTATTTCATGTTGTCCTGTATCTCTCTTAAATCCTCTTCATTCTTTTTCAGTCTTTTTTTATTTTGTTGCAACGTCTAGTTATTTTTTTCCCTTTTGTCCTCCAATCCGCTGATCCAGTCCTCTGCTTCATCTAACCTGCTTTGAATTCCTTCTATTTTGCTCTTCAGTTCTGAAATGACATTCTTCATTTCCTCCTGGTTCTTTACTGATGGTTTCTATGTCCTTTTTTTAATGCTGCTGTATTTTCAGTAAGTTCCTTGTAGTTGCCCTTGAGTTCTTTGTAGTTTTCTTTGAATTCTGTGAGTTCGTGGAGCTTTCTTATAATGATTTCTTTGAATTCCATGTCTGATAGCTTGCTTCTTTCTATTTCAATTCTCAGTCTTTCTGGTGATTCCTCCTTTCCTTTTGGTGATGGACTGATTCTTTTTCTCCCCATTTTTGGTGTCTGTTGTTGCTTGTTTTCATTTCTTGAATTAATCTGCTTTGATTACCTGCCTTCATGGAGTACCCTTCTGTGTTAGGAGATTTTTGGGGTTCAGTGTTGCAGTCTCCTAGATTTCCTCAACTTGTTTCTCTTGGGGTGCCCTTTATGTCATTAACTTGGGCTGTCTGGTTGTATTTTGGATTTGTTGTATGTGTTGCTCCTTTCACTCCAGTTGGCTGATTGAGAGATTCTCCTTCTACCATGTCTCATATACTGTTATTGAGCTGCTCCTAGAAAAGAACCACCAGTTAGGGATGAATAGTTCATGTAGCTCTCAGTGTAACTCTGGTACTTGAGATTAGATTCGATCCATTTCCTGAGTCTGCCTCTTTTTCTTGATCAAGTCTCTGCAGTCTACAGTCAGGCTATGGGGCCTTGGAGTGGCCGGGCCTATGGATGTCACAGTCAGGGCTGATTCTGAGTGCCACACCCCGAGTAGGCTGAGGCTCTAGTAGCCTAGCTGAGTTTTGGCACTGCTGGTGTTTTGGAGCTTTCCCTTTTAGAGCTGGTTTTGTGTGAAGAACCACAGGGTGCTTATGTGGTGTGGATGGCTACCCCTCCCTCTATGGCTCCTCAAGGAGGTTTCCACCTGCGATGGACTCTAGGGGGGAGCCCACGCTGTTTGTGTGCTGGCAATGGCTACCCCTCCCCTCTTCATTTTTTTAGGGAGGTTTTCATAGCCTGCACCTGCAATGGGTGCCTAGTTCTATAGGACAGCCTGCAGTGCCATTTGTGCAGGCAGTGGCTAGCCCTCCCCCTCCAGCTCTCTGAGGTTTTTGTTGCCTGCAATGGGCTCCTAGGTTGCACCAGCAGCAAGTTTCTGGCGTGCAGTTTCAAGCTGCAGTTTCTGTGGGAGCCTGTGCGATGGTGCAGTGTGCGGGGTTGGGCCTCCCTTCTCACTGGGGCTGCGAGCTGCCCTCTTCTTGGGTGGTGCAGCAGCACAATTTTCGGCCAGTGCACTTCCCCGCTCCCCCGCTTCTGCTCCTCGCAGGTCTCTCCTCCTCAGCCTTTGGCCCCAGGAGGCACTTCCTCACTCTCAGTCGCCAGAGCAAGGCTCTCACACAGTCCCTCCCCTGCAGGAGTTCAGTTCTTCATTCACTCCAGAGTTTGCACTCACTGTCCACACTTCACTGCTCAGATTTCTAGTCACAGGGGAGCCTAAAGCTGTCTCCAGCCACAGCTGCCAACTGACCAGAGCCGACCTCCACCTGCCAGTGGGTTTGAAACTGTGTCACCTGCTCTCCTGTAGGTCTCTGCAGACTCTGGGCTGTGCACCCCTGTAGCTTATTGCTCCAATTTTTAGGGACCTGCAGATGACTTGTGCTCCCTACCCTATCCTCCAGCTGCTCTGGCACTCGAGAACGCCGTCAGCACTGCCCTCTGTCGCCATCTTTCTCTGGCAAATAATACTTTAAATGTGTACATTCTAAATTTAAATGGCATTTTAAATAACATTTTAAATGTGTAAATGTTGAAAATTTTCAGATGGCTTCTGCATATGTTGTACTATGGACTAAATTATCTTAGGAGTGCAGAAGTACAGCGTTATTCTTTCTACTTTCTTCTTTAGGAACTGCAGTGGAAAAAAGTTAATGACTTGTGCAAGGTCAACTGACATATCAGGCTGCAGTCAGGGCCAGGAGCCAAATCCCCAATTTCCTAGGCTGGAGCTATGTTTCATAACATCACACTCCCGCTGGTGTCCCTATAAAATAACAAGGTCATTACAGCCCCAGCAGTTGTCACAGGAAAATCCTCACCAGCCTCAGGAAGTGGCATTGGGCAGGGAAGGGGGGTGACACAGCTGTGACTCAGTGCTGACTGGAGTCCAGGAAGGCAGGGAAACCCACCCTTCAGGTGAGGCAATAAGCCACATCCTTGACTATTTGTGTGAATGCTGAGAAGAGTTCCCCTAGTACCTTCCTCAAGAGTTTTTCTTTGGCCTGAACTTGTCATTTTGGCTTGAAGCAAAATATTTTTCTGGGAATTTTAACTAGATACCCTTTTCTTGACCTTCCAGTTTCTCAGGCCTGCACACTTTGCAATGCCTCTCTGCACCCTGGAGGGAACAGTTCTTTCAGGATGAGGACACTATTCACAGTAGTAAAAGTCAGGGAATAAGAATAATAATGTAAAAAAAGATAAAATGAAGAAAATGAATGGAGAAGAAACTAATATCTGAGTGTTTATTCTGTGCCAGACATTATGCCAAGTTCTTTACATAGGTTATCTCATTTGATCCTCATAATAGACTGTGCGGTATGTGCCAAGCCTTGTCCAGAGGAATAACAAAGAAAAACAGACTTTCTATTGTATTTGGGTGTTGGGGTTCTCAGAGCCTGCACTTCAATATTCCTATACTTTTGAAGAAAGCAGGAGAAATATTTAAATGTACCAGAAGTTTTCTATTGCTTCAGACTGGTGGGAGACTTTCTCTTTGGGGGAAAAAACTGGTTTGGCACAAACATAATGGGTCTTCTGGTTATGCAGAAGTGAGGGAATGGGGAGCCCTCCTGTAGGAAAAAGTCCTCAGTGCAGACTTTTGGCAAGCCAGCATGATCATAATGAGGATGATGATGATGACTTGAGGGTGGGCATGGACAGACAATTTCCCTTTGGAGTGGGGAACCTGAACATAGGAAAAGGAACACCCATATGGGATGGTACCTGGCCTGCCCCCTGCAGCATGTGGGGCACAGAGATATATGAGTATGGCTCTCCAAGAATGTGGGAGCTGCTAAATGTTACAAACATCTTGGACTTGAATCTATTGGTCTCTAATATAGGGTTCATGATATTCTTCCTTTTCTGCATTGTAATTCCTCTCTGTAATTCATGAGACTTTCAAAAAGTTTTCTAAATGCTACTACCTGATGATAGCTATGCTTTCGGGAAGTAAGTAAGTGGTCCATATCCAGATTTGGTATTTTAAAGAGGAGGAATTAGCTGAAGGAGCTCTCACAATCACCCATTCAGTTCTATAACATGATATATCACCAAAAACAGTATTGTTTGGAAAACTTCCATTTCTTATAACAATGACTGTCCATTTCAGCCAAAATGTACATATATTCTGTATTTGATGAATATTAGGAAATAAAGAACAGTTCTCCCCCAAATAAAGAACAGTTGAGTATTGTTCCATTCTTCTTGGTTCTCATTCTCTTTTAAGAAAAAAATAAATAAAAAGTTTCTCTTTGAAGGCATTAAGGAAAAAAGGTGAGTGTGAGTCTTACTTTAGTGATGAAGTACATCTACTTAAATATCTAAGTCCAGAATCGTAGTTTTTTAAAGTAAATTAATCTGCACAAGCCACCACTTCATTTTGGACACATCATCTTAAAGGATACAGAGTCACTAGGAATTGAATTATGTTAAAAGGAAATAAATTAGAGTGGGGACATTTTTTTTTCACACTCTTTTTATTTTTAATTGATGGTAGAATCTTTCCTGACCCAAACTCTTTCCAAAGAAGACAGAAAACTGCCCACACACACAGAGAGAACTAATCACTTAAAATTACTACCTCCTTTTTCCTCGTTCAAGCTCAAAATATTACCAGTATTAATTTCAGTGCTTTGCCTGGTTGTTAAATTACAAACCACCCTCGCTTGTAAGAGGCAAAGAAAGAAAAGAGCCATTATTCCAGTCAGACCAGACAGTCCCATAAATAGCTCCATAAAAGTCAACTGAATTATGATTTTCTCATTCCCTCTTGAGTTGGAAAAAGAGGATTCTAACTGTCCAACTACACAAGTCTGGAGAGGGAATAATTCATTAGACAAGTAAACAGCCTTTATTTGAAAGAGATGAAAGGCTAGCAGAGGGAGTATTGCCTGGATTAGTAAACATGTGCCAACCTTTCCTCTTCCAGTGAGAGTGCAATACAGAAGTCAGAGAGCCTGGCAAACCAGGACACCCAGACTTGTCTCCTGATCCACATTACTGCCACCGCAGACCCTCACAATACCCTGTGCCATGCCTTGCTGTCCCCATGTCTTTCTGTCTCGCCATCCTCCCTCATCCCATCTGCTCTCTGTGTCCTTTCCTTCCTTCCAGAAATTGCTCACTCCTACTCTCCTTTAACTACACTTGATATTTCTCCTAAAACTTTGTGTTTCTATTGTATCATTCATCCTCAGCCTTCCTTCTAAATGTTAATGTGGGCATCTTTCTTACTAGACTATAGTAAATTAAGTGAGAATGATGAACCTGTCTTTTCTCAGCTACCATTAGTTCCTTCATCTGCTTTGACCATGACACAGATATAATAAATTTTAACTTTTTGCTAATGCACATTCTTCTATTTTTAAGCCATGTTTTCTCCTCTGTTCCCCATACACCATATACTTTTAAAGCCAAGAATAAGACTGGAATAGTAGAGATAGGTTGAGAAGACAACTGTGCAGTTGCATGTGACAGAGAAGGAGGCAAGAAGGAGAACTTTGGTGAAAGGAATATGGACAAAAGAGGTCAGACATGAATGATTCAGATTTTTCTGAACTTCACGTCAGGGGGCACAGAGCTAGAAAGCCCCAAAAAAGTTCATGACAGGGAGAACAACTCCTACAGCAGAAACAACAATTGACTGGCTTTCCAGGGGACAGCCTACAAGACATACAGACTCACAGGGCAACAATGACATTGTAAAGGGGCTCTTACGAAGTGACAGAGATGCAGTGGGGTGCTGTCATTGGGTAGGCAGCCTTATTAGCATTTGTATTCCTCCGCTAGATTTCAAGTATATGAGAGAAAGCCACAACTCCAACGTGTTCCTTCCTGGTGGCACAGTGGATAAGGCACCAAACTGCGAACCCAAAGGTCGCTGGTTCAATTTCCAGCCAGGGCACATAAACAGGTTGCAAGTCAGGTCTCCAGCCAGTTCCACAGCTGGAGGCAGGTGAAAGGCAATCATACATTGATGTCTCTCTCCCTCCCTTCCTCTCTCCCTTCCCCTCTCTCTAAAATAATTAATAAAATCTTAAAAAAAAAAAAACAGAACAATACTCCAATGTGTCCCAGAGTAGAAGAGAAGAGATAGTAGATCAGAAGGCTGGAAATCTTGTCAAAGTCAGTCATGGTGATCCAGGATATATGTATACGTAAATAATATGCAGAGATTCAAGGGACCAGCAATGTCGGCAAGAGCCAAGGAAAGGCCAAGTCAGCAAAGAAACACACTGAGAGAAGAGATCACACATTTACCAGCTATAGATTTAATTAGCAGAGGACAAGAGGACATTTACATCCACCCCAATGCCTCTGCGCATAGTACAAGGAACCTAGAGGGAAGGGATTCTCTTCTTGCTTTAAGATAGTCCTATAGCCAAGTGTAATTGACGTTATGTGAGTGAACTCCCCTAAAAGAGGCCTAGTCAGTGCTAATCTAGGGAATTTACATGTGTTAGTGTAACTTTGGAATGTCTGCCTTGGACAAGTCAATAGGTATTCTAAAAGAAGCTTGTTCCAGTTCCAATTCAGAAATTCTCAGTTAAAGGGGTATAGGTGGCAGAAGTGCCCCACCCCCACCCCCCAAACTCCTGATCTGTGTGCCAAATAAAGTAGAACTCACTCTAAGAGGCCACACACACCAGATGCAATTAGGGTTTATTTAAGTAATACTGTAGTGCCACATTTTGTGTGTCAGTCACTTGGTGTTCTGACTCAGGACTTTACCCATCCTCCTGCCCCAACTAGGCCAGAGCACTTGTGTCTTAGCATCAAAAATAGAAGACATTGTATAAGTGGAAGTAATTCTTTAAGGAAACTAGTTATGAAATGAGAGTGCTATGGGTAAATTCAAGTTTAAACCATCATTTTGGTAGGCTAAAAAGAAATAGAGTGTTGGTAAGTCTGTTCTCCTCACTTCAGAGTAGAACCCAGACCTTCATCCTCTCACCAAACAAAAATAAAAACAAACAAAAACCACTCTTTTGAGCAACAACCCTCAACATGAAAATTTTACTGACAATTTCAAGGGAGATAGTCAGAAACTGATATCACTTGCAACATAGCAAAAAAGCATAATAAAAACCCCTACTACATGTTTCTATTTTCCTCTAAATTCCATCTCAAATGCCAATTTCAGGTGTTTTCTCCATCTCGAACCTTTCCCCCAGACAGTACAAAATTGCTTCCAGCAGATCAGCCCTGTGCCTAACCCTGCAAACCTAATAAGAAAAGAAAACCCTAAATTCTGCGGTGAACCCTGTGATTACCAGACAAGCTCTGTTGCTCTTTCCTCGTCCTCTGGGAGCTCTCTTCCCTACCCGTGTACCCCAAACAGATTGTCAAAGTCTTTACCCCAAAACAGTGGATTTACCCGCAGGAACTCCTAGTAAAATTAAGTTAGAGGCTGCCTATATGTTTATAATTGTGTCACATGCCCATTGTTGAGGAGGTCTGGTTTAAAACTTAGCTGTGGGATGTAAAATCAACAGTGTGTCTGTCCTCTCATGTGCTTCACTTTATTTCCTGTCTGATGTCACCTGACTCATCCTTCTGGGCCACTGCTCTGTGCTAACGCCACAGAGAGTGGGTAAGCACAGTCATAGATACTCCAGAGCCATTGCTTTATAGTCCCTCCTCCAATTACAATATTGATTGTTTTCACATATACACTCTTCCAACCTATATCACATTTACATCTTAGTCCATTTGTAAATACAAAAATGTAATCTTATGTGTAGCCAATGTCTTATTCTCTCATCGGAGTCCAGATCAGAAGCTTGATAAGGAAAAAATATTTAGGTAATTTTTAGCATTTCTATCACCTTATAATGGGCATATTCATAAAAGTTCTGGGTTTTGCCCTCTGAAAAAGCTAAATTTGAATATCGGTTTTGCCACTTGTTAATTTCTTGATTTTGGACATGTGGCAATCTCTGAATTACCATAAAATAATAATAAAAGGTATTATTACCTAGAAGAACAACAATAATTGAGTACCTACAATAAAATTTGTGTGAAGATAATGAGATGATGAATTTAAATTTCCATTGGATTGGGGATATATAATATCTTCCTTCCCCAATCCAATGGAAAAACATTTCTATTGATCTTTTCTGTATTTTCCGAATGTTCTCCATAAACATGTATATTTTTATTAGCTTTATTCCTTAACACTTGATAACTTTTGTTGCTATTTAAATTGCATCTTCTTTCTAATACCTTTTCACATTGCCATACTGCCCATACATATTCCTATATGTATTCTACATTCTTCATGGAGGTAAACTCATTTACTCTTCCTGAAGTACTTTTTTATTTTGAACCTCAGTTCACAGATAAAGAACGGTACACACACAAAAATAAAATAACTTACAAGAAGTCCTCAAATCAGGAAATAAAGGGACAGGGATTCACCATCAGTCCAGCTCAAGTGTTCACATTCTTAACTTTAGGGCATATTTGTCTATATGAATAAGGGCTACAGAATCCAAGAGACCTGAGTATAAGTCCTGGGTCTCCTGACTTGGGAAAGTCACTACCTCTTCAAGTTCCACTTCATCAGGAAATGTGGTGAACAATAGCTACTTACAGAGTTTTTCTAAATATTCATTGAGAAAGTATATGATAGTGCCTGGTACTGTGTAACACAGAAATAGTAGCCACTGATATCATTACTCCCTTCTCTTCCCAAAGGTCCTTGTTCACTTATTTCTGTTGAAATTCCACCCATTTGTCATTGACCTCACAAGAACCCCATATTTTCTCTTGATATTTATTATGTATTTTCTTGCCAGCAACTTTGTGGCACCAGACTGGTGCTCCCTGTTAATGTATCCCTGTTGGGGACAGGAACTATGTACCTCATTTATCTTGGTTTCCCCACAACAGCAGTGCTTTGCGTACGTACAGAATCTGCTAGCAGGTCATTGTAATCAGAATTTTCAAATTCACTGAAATACAAACATATCTGAGTCTGGCTTGATTACCTTATAAAGAAAACCATGCACTTATCTCAGGACCATCAAGTTCCATATAGGTGATTCTGCAATAGTTGCTTTCTATTTTCACCTTTCGTAAGCATTCACACGGTCTAATTACTACAAACCCTTTGTATGCTCTACATACAAATTAGCAATTAGCTTTTAGTTAAAAAAAAATAGTCCCTGTTTATTTTAAGTGAAGATGGGTTAATCAGAGCGAGCTGCCTCATTTTCATTCACATGTCACAGTGACAATGGTGAAGGGAAATAGAAATAGGGAAGCTATGTTGAAATCCTTGTAAAAGGAAGAGAATCAGTCTCCTCTGCGTGGCGCAGCCTGCACTGCAGCACAGCCAGCAGTTGATTCATTTCCTCTCTTGTCCTCCTCCGTCACCTCCTCACCTCGAAAGTCTTCTCTTCTTTCTCCACCTCTCGATAAACCTCACCACCCTGGCCACTGAACCAGTGACTCACAGAGAGAGCACCCAACCAATCAGGAAGAAAATCTAAAGCATGAAAAGAAAAAATAGACTTTTTTTTAAATCAGAAAAAAAATAGACAAAACTCTCCATTGATATGTTTCTACAATTATTTGTAGAGTTGATTGGACTATATGATAATCTTTTTAAAAATATTTTTATTGAGGTATAACATACATACTGTTAAGTGCAGAAATCATAAGTTTTTATTTTTTACATATATTTGATGCACATGTGTTATGTGTGTAAAGGCCACGTAATTCCTCCCAAATCAAAAGATAAATTATTTTCAATGCTTTAAAAGACCCCATCCCATTTTCCAGTCAATAAACATGATCTGCTCCCACAGGTGTAACTATTCTGACCTCTCTCACAACAATTTGTTTTCCTTATTCTTGAGCTTCATGTCATTGGAATCTAGCATATACCTTTTTGTGTCTGGCTTCTTCTTCTTCTTCTTTTTTAATTTAATTTTATTGTTGTTGTATTACATCCATCCCCATTTTGCTCCCCTCTGTCCCCCTCCCCACCCACCCATTCTCCCCCAAAGTCAATACCACCTGTTGTCCATGTCCATGGTTCCTTCATACTAGGTTCTTGTTTAAACTGCTCCCCTTCCTTGCCTCTTCCTCCCCCCTCCCCCAAATCCCCTTCCCCCTGACCACTGAAGGCCTACTCACTGTATTCATATATTTGGTTCTGTTTTGCTTATTGTCAGTTTTGTTCATTATTGTCCTGTAATGGGTGAGATCATATGGTATTTACGTATCTGGCTTCTTCGTTTAGCCTTACGTCTGTGAGATTCATTAAATTTTGTGTATATCAGCAGTTTGTTCTTTTTTATTGCTATTTATTATTCTATATTATGAATTTTATGAATAAAGCTGATATTATTAATGCATGCTGTAAACATTCTTGAACATCTTTTGGTAAATAGCTGAAAACTGTGCAACAGGCTTTTCCCCAATCTTCCTACTTCTGCTTTTCTATATTAGTTTCTACCATCCCAGGAATCTCCCTAAGCCAGCCCAGACCCTGCTTTCCAAAGGGCTCCCATTGGATCCCTCAATGACTCCAAACCAGAGACCCTTACAAGTCCAAACCAGGCTCTCAAGGCCTTTGTGATCTGGCCACATCATAACTCTTCAGCTTTATTTCTTGTATAATTTCAAGATTTACTGCCACTCCACAGTCTCCTGCCAAAATACATAGCTCACCTTTGTCCACACACTCCCCAAACTTTAGTTTGTGAACAAACGAATACCCCCAATCCAAAAAGCATTTTCTTACCAATTATAAATTATGAATAAAAATTTTTAACATTTTTGCCTCAATCATCAACAAATCAACAAACAACAAGTATTGGTGAGGATGTGGGGAAAAGGGAACCCTGGTGCACTGGTGGTGAGAATGCAGGCTGGTGCAGCCACTGTGGAAAACAGTATGGAGTTTCTTTAAAAAACTAAGAATGGAACTGCCTTTTGATCCAGCAGCAATTCCACTACTAGGACTATACCTGAAAAATCCTGAAACACCAATTCATAAGAACCTATGTACCCCTATGTTCATAGCAGCACTATTTACAATAGCCAAGTGCTGAAAACAGCCTAATTGCCCATCAGTGGGTAAATGGATCAAAAAACTTTGATACATTTACACAATGGAATACTGCACAGCAGAAAGAAAGAAGGAACTCCTAACATTTGCAACAACAGGGATGGAACTAGAAAGCATTATGTTTAGTGCAATAAGCCAGTCAATGAAAGACAAATACCATATGATCTCACCCATTACAGGACAATAATGAACAAAACAAACAAATAAGCAAAACAGAACCAAAGACATGAATACAATGAATAGACCTTCAGTGGGCAGAGGGGAGGGGGGAGGGGGGAGAAGAAGACAAAGAAGGGGAGCAGTTTAGTCAAGGAACTAGCATGGAAGAACCATGGACATAGACAACAAGTGGGAATGACTTGGGTGGGGAGTGGGTGGATGGAGAAGGGGACAGAGGGAAAGAAAAAGGGAATGGGTGTAATAAAACAACAATAAAATAAAATAAAATAAAAACATTTTTTTGCCTCAGATTATTTTAAAAGCTGTTTTCCTGATATGATGTTAGGAACATACACCCGGAACAAGTTTACACACAGGCTAAGGTTGATGGCTTTGGGGACTGGTTCTGTCACTTCCTAATTATGTGACCTTAGGTATGACATTTAACTTTTTTAGCCTCAGTTTTCTCATCTAAAAAATTGTAGCAAAAACCTTTCTCACAGGATTGTTGCGAAGGATGAATAAACTATTACATAAAACTTTAAAATACTGACAGGTACAAAGGGAGCACACAATAAATAGTATTTATCATTGTTTAATAAAGAAGCTGTGTATCATAGAGACTAAGAGAAGAGCTTAAGAAGCAAACTGCTTAGGTTCAAATCTCAGCTCTGCTACTTACTGGCTATAAGATTTGGCACACTGCTAAATAGCACCACATCTATAAAATGGTGCTTAAAAAGATACTTTCTTCCTAGGGCTATTGGAAAGATTCAAAGCATTAATGTGTTTAAAGCACTGTTTCTGGAACATTGTAAGTGATATATAAATCTCAACTACTAGTAGTAATTGCTATTATTACATATCATCAACTATTATTATTAATCTCATTAACAGAACACTATCATTCTTGTGGATTTGAAGTTTTGATAGATGAGGAAAAAAGAAGGGAGATTAGCCTAAAGATATTTTGAGATAGGGATATTCTAAATGAGAGAGAAAATTCTGTAGAAGGAGAATGGTGAACCCAGACATAGCAATCATTTGAACGAAGTATGGCCAAGAAAACATGTTAACAGTATCAGGAGACCTACATGACAGGACTACCAGTGACTAAGGTGAGTTCACAATTTAAAATAAGCATCTTTGAGGGTCTTGGTTTCTCAAGACTAATAGAGCCAAAGTGGGCAGAAGGTGGTTCCCAGTAATTCACACTGATGCCACTTGAGTGGCTTGAGAATCATTAGCAACTTGATCTTTAGAGCTTGTTATTCTCAGGAAAATAGGGGTCCCTAACACTAGCTTCCAAGGTGTCTCAGAGTAATCAATATTTTCTGAAGGCTAACAAGATAATGAGAGGCAGGGGCTAGAGAGTTCAGTGCCTTTGGTGAGTTTCATGATTCTTCAGTTAGTTGTTTTATTCCCAATTCACAAATAAGTAAACAGAGGCAAGAACAAGTTAAGTAAGTTGCCTATAACCAAATATCTCAGAAGCAAACATAGGACATAAATCCACAAATGTGACCTAGGTATACAAGTCTAGCATGAAGAACAAACTTTTTAACTTTTCAGTTGGCAGGGACTTCTTACTAATAACTTTCAACAGGTAAAACTCAGAGTAAATAAGTTCAAGTAAGAAATTTCTCAGTGCCCTATTCTATGAAATAAAAGGGGCAAGTGACCTAGGAAATGATCCCTTTTATGGATCTCTGAGGTATAGCTTATTGGCCAAACAAGAAATGGAGAGTGTACCAGGGGGTATAGGGGCATTTTTTTTGCCCTGCATTCTATGGAAACCTCTTTCTGACTAGAACAAACAGAATGGCCATCTCGGTGTTGAAGAATAGAGGCATTGGTGGCCGCTGAAGTCTCTAGGTAATCTGTAGGCACTTTTAGGGCTCTGCTGTCACATTTGTGTCTTTAGAATCCTTATAGGTTCTGTCTCTCCCTCTTTGTCTCCTGTTTTTCCAAACTTTTTGCTTCTACAGAATCACTTTTTAAAGATTACATATATATATATATATAATATATTATATATAATATAATATATAATATATATAATATAATATATATTATATATAATATAATGTATAATATATATAATATAATATATAATATATATTATATTATATATATATATAATTTTTAGAAAGAGAAGGAGTGAGAGAGGCAGAGAGGGAAAGAAACAGAGAGACATCAATGTTTGGTTGCCTTTCACCTGCTTCCAGCTACAGACCTGGTTGCAACCTAGTTATGTGCCCTGGCTGGGAATTGAACCAGTGACCTCTGGGTTCACAGGCTGGTGCTTTATACACTGTGCCACCAGCCAAGACCTTCTACAGAATCATTTTTAAGGCACAAAAATTCTGACTGGTTTGAGTTGGTGAAGAAGAAAGATTTGAAATGTCACATTTTTTAAAAAAATAACTGCATTCTACTTTAGGCTTAAAAACTGTCTTAATAAGCCCTGCTACGAGTTACAAATAAATAAAACTTTCTTTTAACATGTATAAGGAACTATATTTAATCATAATATCAATCATCACCTGAAGCATCCATCTTCATAATGGATTCTGTTTCAAATATTGGTTATAATTCTTGATAGTTTGGATAGAAATCCTAATACACACAGAAAAGAGGAACAACGACTAAGCAGAAAGGCCACACAGTAAGCACTACCTCCATTATGCTGTGTTTAAGAAAAGTGGGAAGATAATTTTGTATGGTGGGGAGTGAAATAAGTTCAGAACATGCTTATTTTAATTAAGTGTTTGTGGGTAGAAATGGCCTCTTTACCACCTCTCCTTTATTTGGTAGGAAGTACTTCATGGAGAAAGGTGGAGTATAAAGAAGGAAAGGATGAGTTAGAAGAAAACTATTAAAGGAATAAAGTGTCATTTAGAATTAAGAACAGAGGATGATTATTATTTTGTAGAAAAAAAAGTCTAAGATTGCCTTAGAAAACAAAAGGGATTGGGTACATCTTATGAGGGCATATCACCTTTCTGTAGGATCTCACTCTTTTTGCATTCATTACTGCTAGTCCAGGGCTTTGTCACTTTTATGATATTGGCATTTTTGAGTAAATATATCCATTTCTATTGTTCATTATTCCATAATATACTCCCAGATGAAATTACCCTTACTGTGTTCAATATTAGAGAATTATAATTTCTGCCTACATTAAAATCTCTCTCCAGAATTACCATTTTCTGTATACATGTAGAAAATACCTATTGTATGCTTTTCTCTTGTCAGCTTCTATCTCGTCAGCTTCACTTACATCAGTGAAGCACTCCCTTTCCAAAATGTTAAGTTCATGAAGCCGAGTAACAGTTGTGTTTTTCTGTTGAATCCCCACAATACTTGTTCTATGAACATTACACATGATAAATATCAGTGGAATAGATTTATAAATCTAAATGGTGTATTTATACATTTCAATGGAAACCATAATATTTTGCATTCTGTTTTTTTAATTGTTTTTAATTTTTATGAATGTTGCTATACTTTGTTATTTCAACCTATTGCTCTCGAGAACAGGCTACACTGAAATGCATAAATTTAGCAAGGAAGGGAGTCCAATACATAAACTTGAAACTGTCCTTCTTGGTTGTGGTTAACATACTAAACCTTGTGAGTATCTAATTAAGGCATATGTAGTATGGAAAATACTCAAGTTTCTTTTGCAAAGATACTATTTTTCCACTGAGGAAAGAAAATGTGTAGTCTAATTTCAAAACAGAGAAGTGGAAATATGGTAGAATGGGGAGTTCATTATTGCAAAATGTTCACTACCTCTTCAAAATGTTCTGCTGTTAAGAGATGACCAGGAAGCATACACTGAACTATAAATATCCTCAGACAACCATGGAGCATCTGCTTTTAATTTGCGCTTGGGTGGTTTATACATCAGACAGGAAACCATCCCTTCTTTGGAGAGGTTTGAACAGATGCCATAGAGTAAGCCCATTTTTGAATGTTTGTTGTTATTTTGGTTAGTGAGTTCCACCTACCAAAATGAAAAGTAGCACGATGCTTCGGAGGCCTTCTCCAGCCTTGGATGTTAACATATAAAGACAAGGAGAAGCAACCCTTTTGCCTGCTCAGCCACACAGATGATTCAGAAAATATTTTCAACATTTATGTTTGCAAACAATGTGGTCTTTATAGACCTATTGAATTTTGGAGTTAATTCAATCTTAGTTTTGTTTTCTACTTATTCTTTCATGGTTACTGCTGTATTTTAGATCTTTGCCTGTTTTATATTGAACTTCACGCAGCACCCATTATGCTGATTAATATTCCATTGATCATTTTTATGAGTAAATGTCTTAACTGCTTAAGAAAAAGAAATAACTACAGTTAGATCTAAAAGCTAGGCAGAAGCTGCCACTTCATTTTTTAAAAAATGGGTAAAATTAAGGGAGGTTAACAAATTTGTAAAGCCTCTCTCAGTCCTTCATTCTTTATTTCTGCCCCATTTATGTCTTCCCACATTTATATTGTGTAAGTCAGAAATGGTGCTAGAACCAAAATCTTCAGTAGGAGTTCAGAAAACATATGTATTAATGTGAAGTGGGGCAAAAAAACAAAAACAAAAACAAAGAAAAAAGGTGAAAAGTCCTGGCTGGTGTGGCTCAGTGGACTGAGCACTGGCCTGTGAACCAAGAGTCGCTGGTTCAATTTCCAGTCAGGGCACATACCCAGACTGCGGGCCAGGTCTCCAGCCAGGTCCCCAGCTGGAGGAAGGTGAAAGGCAACCATACATTGATGTTTCTCTCCCTTTCTTCCTCCCTCCTTTCCCCTCTCTAAAACTGATGAATAAAATCTTAAAAAAAAAAAACAAAAAAAAACAAAGGTGAAAAGACATTAGCTTCAGATGTGAGAGCTAAAAATAAGAAAATGGGCTAGTTGAATGTATTAGAGAACTAGTCCTTCAACAGGGCTGAGGAGATGAGAGCTTGCTTGTTCAGGTTCTTGAGAAGCTTACTTCTGAAAATTCTTTTGCTGTCTACATACTTGAAGCTCTTGACTCTTTCTGGAGGTCCTCCATGTTTTTTTTTTTCACTAGAGCAAGAAATAGCTCTGAATGGCTGGCATAAGAAAATAAAATGGCAGAACATTTAGGTTTCTTAGGTAGTTTTTAGCTGATGCACATTTTGGAAACTTAGAGGTGCCTTAGTTCCTTGATTAGTCTTTCAGTGTACTATGCTAAAAAAAAAAAAAAAAAAAAAAAGGTGGGACATAAATGCATAATTAGCGATGACTGTCAACCTTTATTTCAGATATAAAGGTCAATAGAACTGAAGGATAAATGGAGATAAGGTCACAAAAGTGATTCTTTCTTAAGCACAACCTAATATAAAACCTCAAATGAGTTTGCCATCTTCAAAGCCAGTCCCTTTGAAAGGCTTTGTGATTATTCCCATGATGTTCCCATTCTTCAATTTATTTTTAGAGCTCTTCTCTTTGAATTGTCCTAGGAACTTGTGGCACAGTCTAGATGATCTTCTTCAGCAGCAAGTCTTCCATCCCTGCCTTCTCTTTGCATATACATCTGCCCTGTCTTACATGCTGACATTTCCCTGCCTAAACTGGTGCATCTTCCCTTATTCTATCCCAGTTTCTGCTCTACCCCTGTTAGTACTATCCCTGCCCCAGCATTCGGGAAATGCAGAATAGGGTTGGAGAATACACAGCTTGAATCTGCAGAGATACACTAAATTATGATGCAAGAACAAGACAATGGAATAAAATAGAGATCAGAGACATGGGAGAACATGTTTTCTAGAGAGTAACTATAACCAAACAACACTCTGGCTTTGGACAAGTATCTAGGATACTGTGAAAAGTGGATAGAACACATCAAATGACACAGAGAAAGCAGCACAGACATTAGTGCCTATGGTGGGAGATATTAAAGTTATAAACGAGTACTATAAAAAGTATTGATAAGGGGTATTCAGGTTTTCCTCCCACCTCATAATGTTAGTTGAATCCTAATTTATTAGGCCAGTTTCTATCCATTATCCATTTCCTCTGAAATTGGTCTATCTCTGCCAAACTTTATTCCAGTCTTTTGTAATACAACAGTGGAGAACACTGCCAGTGCTGACGGAAGACTCCGTAAACCCAAGAGTCAAGAGGAAGGGAAAGACCTAGCAAGAGAGGGGGACATATGATTGGCAAATGAGAATCTAGAATGTCAGAAAATATGAGATATGAAAGAATGGGGATCCAAGTAATATTCCCAAAGGGAGGTAGATTGGAAGTAGTTTAGTACTTTTCAACATATAAACTGAATACTTTTTAAAACATGTTTGGGTGAGAACTATGCTTCTTTGACTAGGCCACATGTAATTGCTTAATTAAGGTTACATAAAGAGATACAGCTGCTACATTGCATTAGGCCTTTAGGCTATGAGGTACCCACATATACTTTCTTACAGGGCAAGAATGCAAGTGATGCTGTTGGGAGATAAGCATGGAAATGGGCACTCTGTCCATTACCCAGCCTATGAGAGGAGACTGCTGACCAAAGGAGTCACAGTCAACACTCTCAGATGCTGTGGGCACTTTAAAGTCAATGGAAGACCTCAGGGCAGGACCAAGGACTACAGTGTCAATGGCACCAAGTCATCTTCTTGAGTGAACTCACAGCCTCAATGGTGGAAAACTGTATGCTTACATATGCCTACATTTTTGAGATTCTCAACATGCATATCTCAAAACACCTATTCTGCTCATCCAAGAAATGAAGGGACTTTGTTGTCCTCAGTCAGCCTGGAGGTAGAGGGTACCTTTGCACTTTCACTGGGGCATATTTGTCTAATTATCTTCCTGGGCTGTCACATCATCGATTATGAACAAGAGGTAGGACTATAAAGTATTAATAATATTATTTTTTCACTAAGACATCAAAATATGAGTGACAGTAAATGTTTTATTTTCAGAAAGTCACCATGGGTAATTTAACATTTAATTTAAAAATGCTGACTTGCTCCCAACCATTTCTGAAATAACTTTTGGAAGTAACCTTTAGAACTATTTTATGAGCACACAAGAAAATGTCATTTTATAGTAACACCTCATTAATTATATTTGGTTGCACTTACATTCAGTCATTTTCAATATCAAATTTATCCCCAGGGTATGAAAATTACCATAAAAAAGTACTCATATATTCAAAGCATGAGAAACAGTTCTGAATACAATGGAAAAGACATGAGTTCAGTCCTGTTTCTTGTACTGTTAACCTAATTTAAATGAATGAATCATCTCCCTTGAACTCAAAAAGCAAGTCAGTGAAGGACAAATATATGATCTCACCCATTACGGGACAATAATGAGCAAAACTAACAACAAGCAAAACAGAACCAAGTATATGAATACAAGGAATAGGCCTTCAGTGGTCAGGGGGAACGGGGTTGGGGGAAGGGGGGAAGTAGAGGCAAAGAAGGGGAGCAGCTTAGACAAGAACCTAGTATAAAGGAACCATGGACATGGACAACAGGTGGGATTGACTTTGGGGGGAATGGGTGTGTGGGGAGGGGGACATAGGGGAGCAAAAAGGGGATGGATGTAATACAACAACAATAAAATTTTTAAAAAAATGTCAATCTTAAAAGTTTATATTTGGGGGAAGGGAGTCTTTTAAAAAATACAATTTTACTGAGGTATAATTCATATACCATAAAATCCTCTATAAATATAAAATGCAGTAGTTTTTAGTTTATTCACAGGATTGTATAACCATTACCATTAATTTTAGAACACCTTCATCATCTCAAAAAAAAAAAAAAACACCCATACCCATTAGAAATTATTCTGCCCTCAGTCCCCACAACCACCAATCTGCTTTCTGACTCTATGGATTAGCACTGTCTGGATATTCCACACAAATAATAGAATTTGTTTCTTAGTTATCTTAAAGTCATTCTCCAGTGGAGAATGTTGATGCCTGCTTTATTGTTTGTCCTATTGAACAATGATTTTCACTCTAATTCAAAAACCAAAGTGTAGATATGGTAGTATTTAAATTGATATGTTATTATGAATCAGCATTTTCATCTATAAATAATGAACTAAAGATAAAGACAAGCCAGAATACTTTCTTTGAAACAAAATTAGAGTTTTGCTGTCATTTGAAACACCTTCAAACACATACTTGCATGCATACTCATATCACCAAAAGCTGGTCACAAACTGTCTTTAATTTTATCAAACAAGAAATGGAGTTAATGAACTACTTTTAATGGAGTTAGCATACACCCAAAACCTCACCATTTTCCCACTAGTGCAAGGTCAGAAAGAGCTTTACACAAGTATCATTAATATTAGCAAACTCTATTGTTAAAGAGTATAATAGTTTTAAATCTTGTAATAATTTTCCTTATTTTTGTTTGTTTTAACTTTTCATTTTATTTTATTTTTTTGTAAAAGTTTTTAAAAAATGTTATTGTTGTTGTATTACATCCATCCCCTTTTTGCTCCCCTCTGTCCCCCTCCCCACCCACCCATTCCCCACAAAGTCAATCCCACCTGTTGTCCATGTACATGGTTCCTTTATACTAAGTTCTTGTCTAAACTGCTCCCCTTCCTTGCCTCATTTTATTTTTATATATTTTATTAATTATGCTATTACAGTTGTCCCAATTTTTCCCTCTCTGCTGCTCCCACCCAGCACCCCCGTGCCCCCAGCAATCCGTCCATGGGTCATGCATATAAGTTCCCCAGCTTTTCCATTTCCCCTAATGGTCCTAGCATCCCCCTGTTTATTCTGTACCCACCAACCATGCTTCCCAATCCCTACACATTTCCCCTCATTCTTCCTCCTCTCCATCTCCACTGACAACCTTCCATATGATCTCCATATCCATGACTTTGATCCTGTTCTAGTTTTATGCCTATCTTGTTTTTGTTTTTTAGATTCAGTTGTTGATAGTTGTGAGTTTGTAGTCATTTTACTGTTCATAGTTTTCCTCTTTTTCTTTTTCTTAAATAAGTTCCTTTAACATTTCATATAATAAGGGCTGGGTGATGATGAACTTTAGCTTTATCTTATCTGGGAAGCACTTCATCTACCCTTCCTCTTTAAATGATAGCTCTGCTAGATAAAGTAATCTTGATTGTAGGTCTTTGCTTTTCATCACTTTGAATGCTTCTTACCAGCCCTTTCTTGCCTTCAGAGCTTCTTTTGAGAAATCAGCTCATAGACTCATAGGAACTCCTTTGTAGGTAACTCTTTTCTTTCCTCTTGCTGCTTTTAAGATTCTTTCTTTAACTTTAAACTTTGGTATTTTAATTATGATGTGTCTTGGTGCAGTCCTCTTTGGGTCCAACAATAATTTATAGCCATAATTTCTATCTTCTGATATAAAGTGGGAATAGCTGTGACTAGGCTGAACAGTAGGTGAGAGCCTGATTAGAAGTCACAAAGAGAAGCTACAAAAGAATTCTGAGCAGAAATGCAACGTGATCAGAGTTTAAGGAACAGTGCGGCAATGAGGACAAACTAGAGAATAGCAAGGTAAGAAATGCAGAGACCAAATGGAATGGCTCAACTGAGACTTTTACCTGAACCACCATCAGTAACACACTGGATACTGATGCTCATAAAGGCACTAGGTATGCTGAGAAAGAAAACATAAAGGCCATGCAAGTCTGCATTATCAGTGAGCTTGCCTTTGGTGCATTTCCACCTCTCTTACTGCTCTCATGCCCCAAACGAGAAATTTCCTTCTTCAAACTTGATTTTCATCCCACTTCCCCCACCCGCTCTCCCCTTCTCTACCCTCCCCATCCCCCACCACAGTCAATCCCACATGTTGTCCATGTTCATAGGTCATCCATGCTAGTTCCTTGACTAAACTGTTACCCGCTCTTTCTCCCGCTCCTCCTTCCCCTCTGCACACTGAAAGTCTGTTCCTTGTACTCATGTTTCTGGTTCTGTTTTGCTTGTTTGCTTGTTTTGTTCATTAGTTTCCTGTATTGGGTGAGATCATATGGTATTTGTCCTTCACTGACTGGCTTATTTCACTAAGCATAATACTTTCCAGTTCCATCCATGCTGTTGCAAAAGGTAGGAGCTTCTTTTTCCTTTCTGCTATGTAGTAGTCCATTGTGTAAATGTATCAAAGTTTTTTGATCCATTTACCCACTGATGGGCAATTAGGCTGTTCCCAGCATATGGCTATTATAAATAGTGCTGCTATGAACATAGGGTTACATAGGTTCTTATGAATTGGTATTTCAGGGTTCTTGAGGTACAATCCTAGCAGTGGAATCTCTTGATCAAAAGGCAGCTCCATTTTCAGTTTTTTGAGGAAATTCCATACTGTTTTCCATAGTGGCTGCACCAGTCTGCATTCCCACCAGCAATGCACCAGGGTTCCCTTTTCTTCACATCCTCACTAACACTTGTTTGTTGATTGCCATTCTGACAGATGTGAGGTGGTATCTCATTGTGGTTTTAACTTGCATCTCTCTGATATCTAGTGATGTTGAACATTCTTTCATATGCCTTTGGGCTCTTTGTATGTTCTCAGAGAGGTGTCTGTTCAAGTTTTATGCCCATTTTTTAAATTGGGCTGTCGGTCTCCCAATGTTGAGTTGCATTAGTTCCTTATATATTTTGGATATTAAACCCTTATCTGAGGTATCATTGGCAAATATGTTTTCCCATACAGTTGGTTCCCTTTGAATTTTGCTAGTGTTTTCTTTAGCCAAACAGAAACTTTTCAATTTGATATAGTCCTATTTGTTTATTTGTTCCTTTATTTTCTTTGCCCTTGGAGAGGTACCAGTGAAAATATTTCTGTGTAGGATATCTGAAATTTTACTTCCTGTGTTTTCCTCTAGGACTTTTATGGTGTCACAGTTTATAATTAAGCCATTTATCCATCTTGAGCTTATTCTGGTGTATGATGTAAGTTGGTGGTCTAGTTTTATATTACTGCATGTCCCTGTCTGGTTCTCCCAATTCCGCTTGTTGAAAAGACTATTTTCACTCCATTTTATGTTCCTTCCCCCTTTGTCAAATATTAGTTGACCATAGTGTCCTGGGTTAATTTTTGGGCTCTCTATTCTGTTCCATTGATCTATTTGTCTATTCTTATGCCAGTACCAGATAGTTTTGATGACAGTAGCCTTGTAGTATTGTTTGAAGTCCGGTATTGTGATTCCTCCTACCTTGTTCTTCTTTCTCAAGATTGCTGTGGCTATTCGTGGGCGGTTTTGGCTCCATATAAATTTTTGAAGTATTTTTTCTATTTCTGTGAAGTCTGTCATTGGTATTTTAATTGGGATTGCATTGAATATGTAGATTGCTTTGGGTAGTATGGACATTTTAATGATGTTAATTCTTCCCATCCATGAACATTGTATATGCTTTCATTTATTTGTATCTTTCTTATTTTCTTTCTTCAATGTTCTGTAGTTGTCTGAGTACAGGATTTTTACCTCCTTGGTTAAATTTATTCCTAAGTACTTTATTTTTCTTGTTGCTATGGTAAATGGGATTTGTTTTCTAGCTTCTATCTCTGGTGTTTCATTATTAGTATACAAAAATGCCTTTAATTTCTGGATATTGACTTTAATCCAGCTATTTTGCTGAATTTACTTATTAGGTCAAGTAGGTTTTGGTGGAGTCTATCAGGTTTTGTATGTACACTATTATGTCATCTGCAAATAATGACAGTTTTACTTCCTCCTGTCCAATTTGGATACCTTTGATTCCTTTTTCTTATCTGATAACTATGGCTAGAACTTCCAAAAATGATGTTGAACAGAAGTGGAGAAAGTGAACAGCCTTATCTTGTTCCTGTTCTTAGGGGGAAAGCTTTTAGTTTTTGCCTGTTGAGTATGATGATGGCTTCAGGTTTCTTATATATAGCCTTTGTAATGTTGAGGTATGCTCCCTCTTTTCCCATTTTGCTGAGTGTTTTTATCAGAAATGGTTGCTGTACTTTATCAAATGCTTTTTTAGCATCTGTTGATATGATCATATGGTTTTTGTCTTCCATTTTGTTTTTGTGGTGTATTATGTTTATTGATTTGCAAATGTTGTACCATCCTTGCATCCCTGAGATGAATCCCACTTGATCATGGTATATAATCTTTTTAATGTATTGCTAGGTATAGTTGGCCAACATTTTGTTGAGAATCTTAGCATCTATGTTCATTAGAGATATTGGCCTATAGTTTTCTTTCTTAGTTGTATCTTGACCGGGCTTTGGGATTAGAATTATACTGGCCTCATATACAGAGATTGGGAGTTTTCTCTATTCTTGATTTTTTTTTGTAATAGGTTGAAAAGGATAGGAGTTAGTTCTTCTTTAAATGTTTGGTAAAATTCACCTGTATATCCATCTGGTTTGGGGCTTTTGTAGGTTGGGAGTTTTTTTTTTTTATTACTGCTTCCATTTCATTATCTGTGATTGGTCTATTCAGACTTTCTGCTTCTTCTGGATTCAGTTTCAGTAGATTATACATTTCCAGAAATTTGTTCAGTTCACCCAGGTCGTCAACTTTCTTGTCATATTGTTGTTTGTAGTAATTTCTTACAATCCTTTGTATTTCTGAAGTATCAGTTGTGTTTTCTCCTCTGTTGTTTCTAATTTTGATTATTTGGGTCCTCTCTCTTTTTTTCTTGATAAGTCTGTTTAAAGACTTGTCAATTTTGTTTATTTTTCAAAGAACCAGCTCCTGGATTGATTGATTCTTTGAATTTTAGTTTAATCTGTAAGTCATTTAATTCTACTCTGACCTTGATGATTTCCTTCTTTCTACTTGCTCTGAGCTTTGTTTGTTGTTCCTCCCCTAGTTTTTGAAGCTTTATGATTAGATTGTTTGTATAAGCTTCTTCTATCTTTTTTAGGTAGGCCTGTATTGCTATGAATTTCCCTCTGAGGACTGCCTTTGCTGTGTCCCATAAGTTTTGGGCTATTGTGTATTCATTTTCATTTTTTTCCCCAGAAACTTTTTGATTTCTTCTTTGGTCTCATTGTTAACCCACTCATTACTTATAGCATGTCATTCAGTCTCCATGAATTAGAATGTTTTTGGTATTTTTCCCTTGAGGTTGGTTTCTAGTTTCAAGCCATTGTGAGCTGAGAAGATGCTTGGTATGATTTCAATTTTCTTGAATTTGTGTAGGCCTGTCTTGTGTCCTATGATGTGGTCTATCTTTGAAAAAGTTCCATGTGCATTTAAAAAGAATGTGTATTTTGCTTCTTTGGCGTGAAAAGTTCTGTATATATCAGTTATGTCCATTTCCTCTAGAGTGTTGTTCAATGACACAATATCCTTGATGATTTTTTATTTGGTAGATCTGTCTATTGTTGATAATAGGGTATTAAAATCCCCTATTAGTGTGTTGCTGTCCATAGCCTTCTTGAAATCCTCTAAGATTTTCCTTATATATTTGAGTGTTCTTATGTTGGGTGCATATATATTTGCAAGGATTCTATCTTCTTGATGGATTGTTCCTTTAAGTATTATGAAATGTCCTTCTTTGTCTCTTCTTATGGCCTTCATTATAAAATCTATTTTGTCTGAAATAAGTATTGCTATCCCAGCCTTTTTTTCATGTCCATTTGCTTGAAGTATATTTTTCTATCCCTTCACTTTCAGTTTGTGTCAGTCTTTTGTTCTGAGGTGGGTCTCTATAGACAGCACATATGTGTGTCATGTTTTCTTATCCATTCAGCCACCCTATGTCTTTTGATTGGCACAGTTAATCCATTTACATTTTTAAAGATGTTATTTATTATTTTTAGAGAGAGGAGAAGGGAGAGAGACACAGAAAGAGAGAAACATCAGTGTATGTTTGCCTTTCACCTGCCTCCAGCTGGGGACCTTCCTGGACACCTGGCTGGCAACCTAGTTATGTGCCCTGACTGGGAATAGGACCACTGACTTTTGGGTTTGCAGGCTAGTGCTTTATCCACTGTGCCACCAGCCAGGGCTCCATTTACATTTAAAGTTATTATTGATAGATATTTACTCATTGCCATTTTCCCCCTTTGTACCTGTGTTCCTCTCTGTCTCTCTCTGTTTTTTTTTTTAATCTTTTTACAGCAGACCCTTTAGCATCCCTTGCAATGCTGGTTGGGTGGAGGTGTATTCTTTCAGCCTCCTTTTGTCTGGGAGACTCCTTTTTTCACCTTCCATTTTGAATGATAGCCTTGCTGGGTAGAGAATGCTTGGTTGCAGGATTTTGCTCTCCCATTACTTGGAATATTTTTTGCCATTCCCTTATGGCTTGTATTGTTTCTGTTGAGTAACCATTTGATAACCTTATCAGAGCCCCCCTTATATGTTGTTTGCTGTTTATCTCTTGATGCTTTTAGGATTTTTTCCTTGTGTTTGAAATTTGCCATTTTAATTATGATGTGCTTGGAGCAGGTCTATTTAGGTTCCTATTCATTGGGACCCTCTGTACTTCCTGAGTAACATTTTTACTCATCAAGTTAGGGAAGCTTCCTGTGTTTACTTTTTCAAACAGGTTTTCCATCCTTTGTTTCTCTTCTCCTTCTGGTATCCCTATGATATGGATGTTATTACATTTCATGTTGTCCTGCAGCTCTCTTAAAACCTCTTCATTCTTTTTCAATCTTTTTTCATTCTGTTCTACTGTCTTGGAATATTTTTCTATGTTGTCCTCCAGTTTGCTGATCCAATCTTCTGCTTCCTCTAGCCTGAAGAATTGTATTCTTCAATTCAGAAATTGTATTCTTCATTTCCACCTGGGTCTTATTGATAGATTCTATGTCCTTTTCAATGCTGGTGTAGCTTCCTTGGAGTTCTTCATAGTTCCCTTGGAGTTTGTACATTTTTTTGAGCTGGCTGAGCTCATTTAGCTTCTCTATCATCACTATTTTGAATTCCACATCTGATAGTTTGCTTCCCTCTATTTCATTTAGCAGTCTTTCTGGGGATTCCTCCTTTCTTTTTGGTGATGGAATGTTTCTTTCTCTCCCCATGTTAAGGTTTCTGTTCTTTTTGCTTTTGCTTTTTAGATTGGCTTTTTTGAGTTCCTGTCTTTGTGATGTGACCTTCTGTTGTGTAAAGGTGCACTATCTTTACTTCCTGGATTCACCTCTGGATTCATCACATCATTTCATAGTCTGGGCCTAGTCAGCCTGTTAGAGCCAATCAGAGCTCCACTGTTTTCCTCTGTGACCTTCACTTTTTAATCCAATTGATCTGTGCACAGCTATCAGGCATAGGTACCACTGGGTAGGACCAGCTTGCTCTGTTGTAAACCAATCACTCTGTGATCAGTGGTCATCTTAGTCACCACTGGGCAGGGCTAGTTAATTCAGTTGTAATCCAATCAGATTGTGATTAGCCACAGGTTTAGGCACTGCTAGGCTGGGCAGATTGATTCAGTTGTAATCCTATCAATCTGTGATCAACTGCCAGGCTGAGATGCCACTAAACTAGACAGATTGATTCAGTTGTAATCCAATGAACCTGTGATCAGTCGCCAAGCTCAGGCACCACTGGGCTAGATAGAAAGTTTCTGTTGTAATCCAATGAATCTATGATCAGCCGCCAGGCTCAGATGCAGCTTGGTGGGATGGACAGATTCAGTTGTAAATCAACAAATCTGTGATCAGCCACCAGGCCCAGGTGCCACTGGGCAAGAAAGACCAACTCAGTTACAAACCAAGGAATCCACAATCAGCCACCAGGCTCATATGTCACAGGGACTGACAGACCCAGCTGTAAATCAATGAGTTTGTAATCAGCTGCCTGTCCCAGACACCACTGGTTGAGAAACTGTTTAAGGTGCAAACTGTTATATCTGTGCTTATCCGCCAAGTTTAGACACCATAGGGTAGGCAAGATTGATTCCATTGTAAATCAGTGCATCTGTGATCAGCCGTCAGGCTCAGATGCACCTTGGTGGGAAAGATATATTCAACTTTAAATCAACGACTCTGTGATTGGCTACCAGGTCCAGGCACTACTGGGTGAGACAGACCAACTCAGTTGCAAATCAATGACTCCATGATCAACCACCAGGCTCATATGTCACTGGGCGGGACTAACTGATCCAGCTGTAAATCAATGAGTTTATAATCAGCCACCAGACCCAGGCATTGCTGAAAAAGACCACTTCAGGTGCAAACTATTGTATCCATGTTCAGCTGCCAGGCTCAGACACCTCAGGGCTGGAGAGATTGATTCATATGTAAATCAATGAATTGTGATCAGGCACCAGGCTCAGGCACCACTGGGTGGGGGAGATGGCTTCCAGTGGATGGGGCTATGAGGACCCTCATATAGAAGCCACTTGGCCAGCACCGTCTGCCCAAGGTGTGGGCAATGAGTCAGCACTGGGATCCCCATATCAACTTCCCCACTTCTCTTCTCCAAGCCACTGCAGCAATCTCTCCCCATGCATCTCCATTCTTCTCTGCCCTCCTTTTGCTGGAGCCCAGGGTAGGTGGGTGCCAATGTATTTTTGTTGTGGTCACCCTAGTAGTTCTTTGTGTCCATGCTCTCTCCAGCCAGCAAGCTCCACGGCTTTCCACCCTTCTCAGCTGGATGCTGCTCTGCTCTCTGCCGTGTTGCTGTGGGCTGGGACACCCCACTGGGGGCCCAGCTAGCCCTCTCATGTTTCCAGGATTCCCACCAGTCACGTTGTAATAAAGAGTCCTCTTCTGTTCTGTCTGTGGTTATAAGACTTCTTTTCAGCTGGTGTTCTGTTGGTAATTCCAGATGATTTTTTCCCAATTAAGTTGTAATTCCAGATGGTTCCTGGAAGGATATTGGTATAGCTCCATTTACCTCCCTACCATCTATTTGCTGTCCAAAGGTTGTTTTTGTCATTTTTAATTGAGCTGCCCTCCTAAAAGTTTACTTGTATATATCACTGGCTCCTCAACTTCAACATGTTTAAAAGTTCACCCATCATTCCCACCCACAGCCTGTATACACAATACTCTCCTTGTATTCCCTATTTCAGCTGTGACAGCTGCATCTTCCATAGCAACCAAATGAAAATTTCAACCTTTATGTTGCATTACTAGGTGGTCACCAACTCCTGTATAATCTACTTTCTAAGAATCTCTAAAAGCTGCCCCTGTTTTTCAACCCCATTGACAATCAAGTCTCTTAAGCCTGTTAATTTTTCTTGCCTGGACAATCAGTTGAAATGGATTTCACTGCTTCTTTGGGTTTTCTTTCTCTCAATAATCCACTTTCCATTATGCTACTGAAAAGATTTTCCTAAAATGCAATATGATTTCATTATGGTTCAGCTTTAAATCATTGAATATAATTTCATTATCTTCAAGATGGAGGAAACCTTCTTACTATGAGTTACAACATCATTTAGGATCTAGCCCCTGCCTCCCTCAGTTTCCTCTCCTCCTGCATTCCCAAGCACACTTTGCTGCCAAACTGCCAAACTGACATCTTGTAGTATCCGGAACAGCCCTTGCTCTCTCACAAACAGCCTTTGACATGCTTCACTGACCTAGAATACCCTTCCCTGCATCCCCCACTTTATCCATTTCCTATTGCCACTGTAATGAATCATCACAAACTTAGTGGCTTAAAACAGCACTAATTTATTCTCTTATGATCTGGAGACCAGGAATTAGACATCATTCTCAAGGCACTGAAATAAAGCTGTCAGAGGATTGATTCCTTCTGAGCACTCCGGAGAAATACCCCTTTTCTTTTCCCTTCTCTTCTGGAGACCACATGCATTCCATGGCTGGCAGTCCCTTCCTTGCACATGACTCTGACCTCTTGCTTTTACTGTCACATTTCCTCTTCATTATTAAATTTCCCCATGCCTCTCTTTCATAAAGAGATTTAAGATTGCATGTATGACTCACCTGGGTCATTCAGGATATTATTTCATCTCAAGATCCTTAATTTAATCCCATCTTCAAAATTCCATTTACTGTAAAAGGTGACATTCATAGATTCCAATGATTAGGACCTGGATATCTTTGAGGTGATTATTCAGCATATCACACAACTTTTTTTTAAAGATTTTATTTATTATTTTTATAGAGGGGGGGATGGGGGAGAGGCATAGAGGGAGAGAGACATAAATGTATGGTTGCCTTTCCCCTGCCTCCAGCTACAGACCTGACTGGAGACCTGACTTGCAACCTGGTTATGTGTGCCCTGGCTGGGAATCAAACCAGCAACCTTTGGGTTCGCAGGCTGGTGTCTTATCCACTGTGCCACCAGCAAGGACTCACACACCTTTTTTGACCTCAGCCTTTCCAGATACTGCTTAAATATTCTATCTCCTCTGGGAATTTTCCTTACGTATGATTTTCCCCATAACCACCCCAATTTCCCCTAACTGGGCATGTCCCTAAGGTGACCAACCATTTGGGATTAGCTGGGGCTGAGGGGTTTTCAGGACACAGGACTTTCAGTGCTAAAACCAGATAACTGCCAGGCAAATCAGGATGAGTCAATTAATCTAAGTCCTCATAATTTTTCCCACATCACTCTCTTAACTATCACTTGTCACACTAAACTATAATTTATAATTTTCAGTTCTCTTGTCTTTCTCTTTCACTTAATTGTACACAAGAATATGCTTCTTTTGTCCTTATGATGCTCATGCCTCAGTTTCCGATACATGGCAGATACTCTGTAAGGGAACGGGTGTAATGGAGTTCGTGAGGCAGCCCTGTAACAGCAGACAATCTAGGACAATGGAAATCTTTCAGCCTGTGAGGAGAATGACAACAAAACAGAAGAGAACAAAACACTAAACACCAGTATGTTCTCTTGGATATTTTTTCTTTTTCTTTTCTCATCTGCACTTGCAAATTTGAGTTAAACTAGACACAGTTTTTTACAGAACACACTGTCTTCAAACAGTCTCTACTATTTATAGCTGATTGCTTCACCACTTTCTTGTCCTGCCCATTTTGTGAAAGCCCCTTGCCACAAACAAAGCAGATTGAAAAATAGAACATTTTTGACCAGGTTCTGGGAATCTTACAACATTCCTTTATTCTCTTAAATGCTGATAAACCTGATTCATTCTGGGAATTTTAATCATGAATGTCACAGCACCTGGAGCACCAGACAAGTGACTCACTTTGATATCACTCCAGTCAACTTTGTTTACATCTACAAGTGTCCTTTGGCAAAGGTGTTCTATAACTTAGCCAAAGTTAATGGAAATGTAACTGAGATAAACATTAAAAAGCAAGATTCAGACAAAGATCTTATCTAGCCAGAGCTGTTGATTCTACAGTCCTGGTTGAGAGAACTCATTTCTGTGGCTGAATAGTGAATACTTCTGTGCCCTGATTCCAAGTCTAATTGCTCCTGGACAACAAAATGAAAGGAAATACTGGGCAGGGCAAGGGAATGGGGATAAGAAATAATCAAATAGCTCATCTTCTGTTGTCCATATTTTTATTAAAGAGAAAGTAGAAAATTAAAACCTATTTATGTCACATATGCAAAAACAGAAGGCATGTAAAAAGATGAGACATTGCTGATGAGAGAAAATGATACTTCAAACTTTTAAACACTATCAATTGAATTTTATCAATATATATCTAGATCTATAATGATGAGCTTTGCCTTTTACATAGAATTAAATAAGATCAACAAAAGTGAAAAATTCAGCACAAATACAATTAAAGAGAAATATTTAGAAGACCCCAAAAATATTTAAAAGCACGCATTTTTTTAGTTTAGAAAAATTCCTTAACTCTACTTCATATTTATAAATCATTTTTCTAATGTATGATAAGGGGGAAAAGGTTTTCATGATCCTCCTCAAGAATATTCTGTCTAAGTGAGTTCATTTGAATTCTCCTTCAGTGGGTATAATCCACAAAGGGTTAGGACAGATAAGTGACTGATCTACCCAAATGCAAGCACTAAATGCCTAATTTTTAAAAAACGGTTTTATTGTTTTTCAGAGAAAGGGGAGGGGAGAGAGGCAGAGAAGGATAGAAGTATCAATGTATGGTTGTCTGTTACCTGCCTTCAGCTATGGACCTGGTTGGAGACCTGCCTTGCAACCTGGTTATGTTGCCCTGGCTGGGAATCAAACCAGCAACCTTTGGGTTTGCAGGCCAGTGCCTTATTCATTGTGCCACCAGCTAGGGCTAAATGCCTAATTTGAATCCTGGTTACACAACTTTTCAAATTTACCAATTATTTGCTTACAAGTAAGTTTCCATAGTTATAATTTCACAAAATATCCACTAATGAGTAATCTGTCAAAAGACTACTGATTTGTTTTTACTACCTAGTGAGTGTCAAGGCTCAATTTTAAAACAAGCTTTTTCCTTAGATGTTTGTGCTGTCCATTCATGAGGAGATTAAATTTCTAGAAAGAAAAAGCAAAAGGAAATGTACTGTCTTTTTCCATAGGCTCTGGCCTCCTCACTACCCTACTCCATCATATTGAAATAAATGAGAATAATGAAGCTGCTTTACATGATCTCTTTTATCTAATGGTGAAAGAAATTGAAAGGCTTAACCAAGGTCATATTAAATGTTAACTTCTACCAGGAACTGAAGCTGAAAGGTTCAGCAACAGGATAGAGGAGTCATATTTTATGAATCCACAGTCAACAGGCCTCTATTGTGTTTACAGAATGCTAGGTGGCATTAATAATCCAAAATAACTACATATCTACACATAATTTATTTGTCTTCACAATATTTTGTGTTTCCTTTTTATTATTTAATTTGTGGCTTTCTAACTAGGTGAGTGTTTTACTTCTCTGAGTCTCTAATATCTTAGAGTTTTAGAATTTTAGAGTTGAAAGGGATCATCTATGACAGTGGTTCCTGGAATTTTTTTATTGCGTTAACTAGCAAAAGTTTCTCAAATTTGGTAACTGAATTAAAGTTGCAAACTTTGTATTTTGTCTGGTAGATTAAAAACAAGACAGAATAAACTACTACCAACTACCATGATCATTTTATAAAACAAAGGATATTTTCACTCCCCCTCCCTCACCCCCCAAAAATAGAAGGCTATAATCATCAGGAAGAAATGAGAGAGAAAATTATATTTGAACAAATCTGATTATCTGAAAAACTCGACAGCTTGTTTTCTCTTTTTATCATGGACTGGGAAGAACTTGATCCAAAATGAACTCTGATCTGCATACTATAGTTTGGGACTCTCTGATCTAATTCCAGCTCCTAACTCTCAACTGAAGAAATGAAAATTTGGGATCACTTAACCAAAATCACTGTATAGGTTCATGTTCTCCAGAGAAATAGAATCAATAAGCTATACATACATATCTAGAGAGAGAGAGAGAGATTTATTCTAAGGAAGTGACTCATAAAATTCTAAAGGCAAGTCCAAAATCTATAGATAGGCCAGCAATCTTGAATAAAAATGCTCAAAATTCAGGCAGAATTTCTATGTTGCAGCTTTGAGATAATTCCTCCTTTAGGAAACCGCAGTCTTTGATCTTAAGGCTTTCAACTGATTGGAGGAGGCTCACCCATATTACAGAGGGTAATATGTTTTACTTAAACATAAATGTCAATCACATCTAAAAATATACCTTTACAGAACACTGGACAATATAGTCTAGCAAAGTTGACACAAATAGTAATCATCACAGTTACCAATAGATTAGTTTTGGATGGTGAGGTGTTCTGTCTTCCTATACAATAGTCCTCCTTTATCTGTAGTTTTACTTTCTGTTACTTGTTACCCACAGTGACCCCGCATCTGAAAATATTAAATGGAAAATTCCAGAAATAAGTAATATATGAGTTTAAATTTATGCACCATTCTAAGTTGCATAATGAAATCTCTCACTGTCTCATTCTGTCCCGCTCAGTACATGAATCATCCCTTTGTCCACTGTACCCACACTCTAGATGCTATCTACATAGTAGTCTGTAGCTCTATGATCAAAGGGTCAATAGTAGCCTAACACTACATACTGCCTACATCATTCATCTCTCTTATCTCATTACATAGGTGTTGTATCATAAGGTAGTTTGAAAGACAGATCACATTCAAATAACTTTTGAATTATAGTATATTGTTATAATTGCTATACTTTATCATTAGTTATTATTAATCTCTTGTTTTGCCTAATTTATAAATTAAACTTCATTATAGGCGTGTACATATGTATAGGAAAAATAGTACATATAGGGTTCAGCACTCTCTGTTGTTTCAGAGATGCTGAGGGACTACTGTACTGTGACTTCTATTCTACTTCTCCCTGCAACCCCAAATAATGCACATGCTTCTCTTGTTATATACCATTTAGGGTAATTTAGAGGATTAAGTGAGATTATTTATATTTTTTAAATCTTATAACACCAAATATATAATAAGACCATAAATTGAGATTTTATTCTAGATCTGTAATGATTATAAATTAGCATCTTAGTTCCATAATTCTGTATATTCCTATACAAAAAAAAAAAAAATGAAGTTAGGAAATGAACTATTTTTATCAGAATTACAAGTTATGCAAAACCAATGCTTTAAAATTATTTCAAAATAAAGTTCATTAAAAAGCATTGTGCAAAATTTGATGGACATAATTGTCTGAAAAAAGAAAAATATATAAAAATACTTATATCCAATTATAAAATTTTAAAACACTATCCTAAATTATCAATGGTTTCATCTGATCATAACATTGTGTATACCTTTTTCTTTTATAACTTTATTATAGTTTTTAGTCCTTTTAACAATTATGCATTTATTTACTATAGTTAAGGATCAACTACATTTTTAAACCCAAGGAATAATAAGTCCAATATTATTTGTGTGTCAGTACATTATACCAACATGCTCTCAAATTTTTTCTAAATAATCCAGACATAACCATTCAAATTAGTTGATGTTTTCATTTTGGTTTCATCTTGGTTAACTGGTTTGATGAACATTCAAGTCACAGGCCAATGTGTAAATTCATTGACCCACATGACCTTGTTTTGAAAAATTTTTTAAAATAAAATGTATAACTGCATCTCATAAACATTGAGAAGTGATAACTTTGGAAAGGGGAGGAGCAGTATCTTTGCCAACATTTATAATTTATATAAAATGCATGTGCCAGAAATTATAATGACAAAAAAAGAAACCTGCAAATTACTCTCTGCAGTCTAGAAACACTTCCACTGGGAGGAGACCATCAATTTGAGCAGATGTGTATTTTCTGCTTTTACAGTGCAATTTAGACTTATTACAAAACTGTATACAACTGTGTATGTGTTTGATGTTTAAATACGAATAATAAGTGTGAAGATTATTTTTAAGTTAATAGAACTAAGAAGCCAGATAGAAAAGCATGTATTTTATTTTAATTCCTATGAGTAAGTTTTAAAAAGAAAATGAGAAGCTAAAAAACTGAAGAATTTACAAGAGAGAAAAAAAGAGTTAAATGTCATATTCTGTTCTGATTTTATTTGATATTAAAGAGCAAATAGCCCTGGCTGATATGGCTCAGGTGGTTGGACATTGTTCCACAAAGTGAAAGGTTGAGGGTTTAATTCCCAGTCAGGGTACATGCCTGAGTTGCAGGTTTGGTCCCCAGTCACAGGTAATTGATCAATGTTTATCTCTCAATTGATGTTTCTCTCTCTCTCAATCTCTTTCCCTCCCTTCCCTTCTCTCTGGAATCAAAAATAGAGGGAAAAAAGTTTTAAAAAGGAGCAAGAACACATATCCTAGGGCAAGGAAGACTGAGAGGCTAAGAAACCAGCTTTTACAGATGAAGGTGGTCTCAAAAATTGGGGAACTCTTCAGTTCAGAAAAGTTGTTCAGAGACGCTGAGTGGCTAAAAAGAATAACAAATATATGCCACAGGTTTTTAATTTTCATTTAGGCATTATGTACTGTCAAATGGCTACCAGTGGCTGCAGAACTACATCTTCACAGGCCCATATCCTATGAAGAGAATGTCTGTGCTTTTCCCAGTAGACCTGGCAAAACACTTGTCTTCCACTGACTCTGAGAATATTTCATGCTAAACTCTATCAAAAGCAAGGTCAGGGGAATGTGCCACTTTGATTGGCCAACACTGAATCACATGTCCTTCCCTGAAGCTAGAGGTGAAATCAACTGTGCCTGAAACATTTGAAGTACTTGTTCTAATAATAATAATTATATATATATACATATATACCTTGTATATATTACATGACATGTATACGTGTGTGTATGTGTATGTTATGTGTAGAGAGAGAAGGGCGAGACAAAGAAAGAGAGAAAGGAAAGAGAGTCCAGAAAAAGTCTAGCTATTGTTAATATAATGAGAAAGGTTTGTGTGATATCACTAACTTTGTAGCCAAGGAGAGTGGACTGGAATGCACATGCATGAACAATGACAACTTCACTGTACTAGTCAATGGGGGCAGTAGACACCATTGAATGAGCTTGTGTACTGTGGCCATCCCATTCAAAATGACTGAGTGAGTAGAGCAATGAATCTATATAAAATTTTGCATTAAGCATCAACATTCCTTTGGGGAAGCTATTCAAATGATCAGAAAGGCCCTAGCTGTTGGCAACTGGTGATTGGCAACTTCATCACAACAAATGTACCCACTTGTTCAGCATGCCTCATGCAGAGTTTTTTTGAGAAACATCAAATGATCCAGGTGACTCAGCCCCCTAACAGCCCAGATTTGGTGCCCTGAGATTTCTAGCTTTTTCCAAAACTAAAATCACTTTTGAAAGGGAAGAGATTTCAGAACTTCAATGAGATTTAGGAAAATATGATAGGCAACTGATGGTGATTGGGAGAAATAGGGGAGGTCCCAAGGTACCTACTTCGACAGGGACTGAGGCATCATTGTCTTATATACAATGCTTCTTCAATAAATGTCTCTTTTTCATATTACATGGCTGGATGCCTTCTGGACAGACCTCATATATATGCCCTATGTTGCATATTACTGTTACTTCCATATTCTAAATGAAGGGACTGAAACACAAGGTGTTAAGTAATTTGGTCAAAGTCAGATAGTTGCTTGAATAAAATAACTGAGATTTGAATCCAGATAATTTGGCTCCAGAGCCCATTCTCTTAATGTACTATAGATTCTGTGGAAAATGAGTTAACTGTAATTGGTAATCTTGAAAGAGAATCTCAGTGAGTACTAGTGAAGGAGATATCAAAGCTATTTTACTATTTAAAATATGATTGATCACCTTTCTCTTATCTGCATATGGAGAAGTGCCCTTGAAGGACCCCAAATTATTCCTTTGTGGCCCAGCAGTATAGGTTCTGGTGCCTGGGGGTAGGTCAAATGCAGGGCATTGTGTGACTCATGTTTCCCAGGCTGGCCCAGTTTGTCAATATGCTCTAAGTTCCTGCAAGGAAACCAACTTCTGGAAGTCTGTGGCCTGCCTGGGTGTTAGCAGCTATGCCCCAATCCAAATTGCCCTGGAATGCCTAACTACTGGCCAATGGGTATGGATATCCACATTTATAAGCAGCTTCTGTATTCTAAAGCTGCTTAAAGATCTGCTGTCTATAAACAAAAATGCTTTGTTAACCTGGATGACCAGCCACTCACTCCCCTCTCTCACACCCACAGAATTCCAAGGAGGAGCCATAAAGCCTCCACAAGCCTCTTTCACAAACCTATTAGTCACAATACAAATTACACTTGAAAGACAATCTAATACCAATTAACTTTTATTGTCAGTCTTCATATTTGGTTTTAAAGTTTTTTCCTATAAACTACCATCATCATGTTAAACACTGAACCTGTGGCAGCGAAGTTAATTACAGTCATATGTGCTGTGAGACAGACATTGCTGTCTTCTTCCTCCAAATCGTGTCCTTCCTATTCTTCATCTGGCAAAGCTAGTTTCTATGACAGAGACTGAAAATGTCAGATTCAATTATTTCTGCTATAGATATCATTACTGGAAATCCTTGTTTTCTTTAAGATTAGGAAAGACAGGGTCTATAGGAAAAATTGAGTTAAAGATGATTAAAAACCCATGCATCTTCTGGCAATATCACTAACGATAACAAAAATGAGTATTTCAAAATATAACCTAAACAGCCCTGGACATGCAGCTTAGCATGGCTGAGGTTATGACATGCAGCTAAGCATGGCTGATGTTACTGGGAATATTATAAAAATGCATTAAAATAACATAGACTTCACATTGGTCCTATTGTTTCAGTTCTCAACCCACAGCATGCTCCATGTACCTGGAAGATGTGTCCCATAAATTATTGCTTTTACAATAGTAGAACACCAGAGGATCAGCTAAAATAAATGTAATCAAGGTTGGGTTGTAAAGCAGCTTGTTAGTCAAAATAAGAAGTCCGAGTAGGAAGACGATCCTGTGAGTAATTAATTAGAGAACTAGAAGATGCCACCAATACTACTCATAAAAAGCTTTAAAAACTCTCTTCATCCATTAAAAGACTTGTTCTCAAACCCAGAGAATCATTAGTGATACAAGAGTAATGATCTTAACTTACTTTTATCATCTAGAAAAGGTGAGTGATTACAAAAAAATATTTACCTCACAGCTCTCCAACTCTCTCTAATATTTATTTATGGTTCATACATATTTTTCTATCTACATTATACTGTAATAAAAAATATTTTTTAAAAAGAAGAACAATATAGAAAACATAATGGAGTTCTGAGCCAGTGAGGCTACCAATAAAGTGCTCACAGAAATGGAACCTGCCACAAGCTAGAGTTGCATAAGGCTAGGCTTTAGAGGTGCCTCTCTGGGGAGGGTGCTCCAGTTAACAGGGCGCCTGTCTGAACTGCTACAGGCTTTGACCTTTCTTACTGAGGGTTATTGATTCTCCCCTACGACATTGCTATACACTGCTCTGTTGCTATACCAACACAATTTCCACTTTTTACTGACATCATTCTCCTGTTTACCAATACCTAGGCACTAAATTCAGTTCTTCAGAATGGGTATTATAGCTGAACAGACTGTACTCATTCAGCCTTTCTTGCGGTCAAAAATGGCCACATGACCTGGTTTCAGCTAATGAACTCAGGAGACTGTGCTTACCCTAAGTAGAACCCAATGCCTCCCTTTCCTACTTTTACACTCCATTGCTTGAGGATACAACACTTGCAGCAACTGCCATGATTTTATAACCATGAAAAGAGATATTGCTCTCACACTAAAGATGATAAAGAAGTAAGAAAAGAGCCTGGGTCCTTGAGAGCATCATCAAAACACTGACACAACCCTGGAACTACTTATCTCTGGCTATAATTTTTAAGCCAGTTTTTTTTTTTTTTTAAATTTAATTTTATTGTTGTTGTATTACATCCATCCCCTTTTTGCTCCCCTCTGTCCCCCTCCCCACCCACCCATTCCCCACAAAGTCAATCCCACTTGTCCATGTCCATGGTTCCTTTATACTAGGTTCTTGTCTAAGCTGCTCCCCTTCTTTGCCTCTACCTCCCCCCTCCCCCCAAACCCATTCCCCCTGACCACTAAAGGCCTATTCCTTATATTCATATACTTGGTTCTGTTTTGCTTGTTGTTAGTTTTGCTCATTATTATCCCGTAATGGGTGAGATCATATGATATTTGTCCTTCACTGACTTGTTAAGCCAGTTTTGTTTTATATTCTTTACTTGAAGCCAAAAGGACACCAATCCCCTCTCTTGTGTCTCCTATAGGGCATTTGCATACCCCTGTATTCATTTCCTATGGCTGCTGCAACAAGACCCACCCCTAAGACCACCTCTTAACCTTGTCACCTCTGCAGACACTCTCAAAATAAGGTCACATTCTAAAGGGTTGGGACTTCAACATATGAATTTGGGGGAGACACTATTCAGTCCGTAACACCCACATAATACTCTTGAAATCTGAACAACTTTATTCCTCTTTCACATCTCTCTATGAGATGTTAGTTATACAGGTCCACAATCTATTCCCTGAAATCTTGAGGCCAGAGGTATTTGGAAATTCAGAATTTTCTCGATTTTATAGACATAATGGAATTCTATAAATCCTACATCATTCCAGAAGGGTTTAGAGCACTACCTCATAATCAATCATATTAATGTTATTGCTGAAAACAGTACATCAGAGAAAGACTATAAAGAATTTCCAGTAATTCATTCAGCTCAAAATTTGCCACCAAATGAGTTAAGAAAAGATGTTTATTTTCATTCTCTTTAAGTTTATTTTTCTCAGAATACTATAACTTGCATGAAAATAAGCCAGGGAGAGATTAGGAGACTTCTCTTTTATATGGCCAGTTTCTACCATGGTTTCATCTAGGATTGTGAGAGACCCATGCAGTAAACAAAGTTCTTGCTTTGATAGTCGTTAAATCTGAAAGACAACCACTGATATCCTAATTCTCTCTTTCCATCTCTTCTTAGGCACAGTCAAACCTGCTCTTTTCAAGGACAGTATACTGATCACTCAGTGATGAAACAAAGTGCTCAGCAAACACTACTGGCAACTGACGGCAAACTGCTCCCTGCCTGGGAGATGAGGGAGAATTCATTCACCAACCAGTTAGTGAGGCCCGTTGTGCCATGGCCAGTGCTAAAGCTGTGAGATGTCTAAATCCAGCATGGTAGGGTCCACAGAAAACATAGGGAATTGCACAGCATTAGGTGTGTCTGAAATATAAGTGAAAATAAAGGATAAATCATCCTGCTGTAGAGAATATTCTGAAGCTCTTACTTTGGTATCTATATAACTTACTGTATGCTGTAAATCTATAATTACATATATATTTTATTCCCATTTAATAAAGTAGCATCAATAAAATTAAGTTTTTGAATAAAATTATTTTTACTTCTTAAAAAATTACTTTTGCAGATGAATTTTAATAGAAGTACAGGATGTATGTGATACATTGGCAATAACTTTGCATCTCCTTATTTCATGTGCTTCTTATTAATTTTGAAAAATTGTATTTCTAAGGTGATGATTTAACATCATTATTTCAGATATAAAGTATTATAATCTGGCAACAACCATCATGTTGAAGGAATATGATGTTAGAGCAACCATAAATTCTGGACTACATGCAGGTAGAACTGCTAAGGAAATTTCAGACTTCAGTAACATCCCTTTACATAGAGTTTGCAATGTGAAGAAGGTGTATGATGCTGATCCTGATGTTGCCACACCAACAAGGAAAATGCATAAGGTACCCAAGGATCGCACAAGTCCAGATATTGTACACAGAATCTAGGAGATCATCAATGAAGATCCAGGAAAATCAATGTGCTCCATAGCAAGAGAACTGCAGATGTCAGATGCAATGGTTTACAAAATTATTGCTGAAGATATCAGGTACAGATCATATGTTCTTAGAAGAGGCCAGTTTATGACACAGCAGACAAAGGAAAGGTGCTTTGAAAAAGCAAGCTAACAAAATTGAAAAATCTCAAAGGAAAAAACCCTCTGATTTTCTTCTCCAATGAAAAGAATTTTCAGCAGGACCAAATAGTCAACAGAAGAAACAACAGGTGGCTCTGTGAGAATCTTAATGAAGTCCCAATTGTCATGAAAATGAAGTTTCCTGCTACAGTGATGGTGTTAGGTGTTGTCAGCAGTGAAGGAGAGATCATGACCTCTCATTTGTTTCCACAAGGCTTAAAGGTGACTGCTGAAGTTTACCTTGACATTTTGAGAGAAGCAGTTGTACCATGGATGAAGCAAGTCACAAATGGACATCATTTTATCTTCCAATAATATGGTGCACCAGCACATAATGCCAAAAAGCTGCAAGAAGCTGTTAATGTTCCAGAACTCTGGTCAAAGGAAATCTGGCCACCTAGTTTACCAGATGCAAATCCTTTAGACTATTATGTATGGAGCATTTGTGAGAGAGAAGTTAATTAACAATCTCATTCCAATAAAGAGGCTGAAATTGAAAACGATGATGCCCATGGATAAAGAAATGCTAGAAAAAGCATGCTCAAGATTCCAAAGTGGAATCAAGTCTATTATTACAGCAAATGGAGACTTTTTTGAACAATTAAAAGAATAATGACTATGATTATGTATTTACATATAAGAATAAATTTATTTCAAAATATAACACTTTTGTGGTATTTTGTTTATTTTAATAAAATGTTGCCATTTTATCATGCATACCCTGTATTTTATAGGTCTTCTAATATACTAAAATCCACTTGTAGATAATAAATTTTTCAAATATTATGTCATTTTAATTACTTTTAGTCCTACCTATTTTCTTTCAAAAACTTATTTGGTAACCCCAGTCATAAGTATTCTCATCTTCAACTATAGTAGATACTGCCAAATTGTTTCCCAAGGTGATTGCACACAACTTCCTACGAGTAGCGTATGAGTTTTAGAAGTTCCACATCCCCATTCACTCTTTGTATTGTCATTTCTTTCTAAGTTTGTAGTAATAGTTTTGGTTTGCATTTATAGATTACTAATAAGTTAAACATCTTACCATCTTAAATATTATTTATTGCCATTTACATGACTCTATCATAAATCCCAAGGCCACTGTACATTTTTCATTTACATTGTCTTTTCTTATTTATGTTGAGGATCTCTTCATATGTCTTTGAAATCAAGCCTTCTGAAGATTGTATGTATTGCAAAAATATTCTCCTATTCTGAAGCTTGCCTCATAATTATCTTAGAGATATCTTTTGGTCAATAAAAGTTGTTGATTTTATTTATTTTTACTTGGGGGATGTGTTCCTTTATTTTTATTTTATTGTTGTCAATTACAGTTGTCCCAATATTTCCTCCTTTGCTCTCTCCTACTGGGCCCCACCCTCTGGCTCCCACAGTCAATCCCTACCCTGTGATTCATGTCCATGCTTCTTTAAAATTCTAACTTGACTAGAGTACCCCTTCTTTCCCCCATTATCCTCTCTTCCCTTCACCTCTACCTGATATCAGTTTGTTCATTATTTCCATGCCTCTGGTTCTATTTTGTTCATTTGTTTGTTTTGTTCATTAGGTTCCACTTATAGGTGAGATCATATGGTGTTTGTCTTTTGCCACCTGGCTTATTTCAGTTAGCATAATACTTTCCATTTCCATCCAGGTTATCAACCTTTTCCCTTACATTGTGCCTTTTGTATATTATCCAAATAATCTTTTCCTTCTCAGGTTCATTAAGATATTCTTCTTAATTATCTTGTAGAAACTTTATTGTCCTCTACCATTTAGATCTGCAATACATCTCACATGCATTTTTGTATATGGTGTAGGAGTCAGGTATCATTTTGGTTTATATCTGGATACCCAATTGTAGCATTATTTATATTTTTAGTTGTCTTCTCCATTTAGTGTCACATTTGTTGTAAGTCAAATATCTATAAATATGTCTGTTTTGAGACTGCTTATTCATCACATTGGTGTACTTGTCAATTCCTGCACTATTAATACACTGTCTTAATTTTGTGACTTTCCAATGTCTTTCTATCTAATAAAGCAAGTCCTTCCTCCGTATTTTTGCTCATAAGTATATTATTCTGTGCCCTTAGCATTTTCATATGTATCTTAAGAGTCACTTTTTCAATTCTATAATAAAGTGGTTAATAATGGCAATGTCAACTGGTTTAATTCTATGACTCAATTGATTATCTTTGGAAGACACCAGGGCACCAACCCATTATCTTGAAAGCTATTAAATAAAGAAAAATAATCAAACATTTAACCCCCCTTTCCTATGTGAACTATATTTCAAAGTGACCAAAAAAAAAAAAAAAGATGAAAGTTGTATGTTTTGCAGCTAATAAGGGAAGTGTTAAAAAGGAAGGAAGCTGGGATTCAAATCAATGATTTGAGACAAAAGGGAGAAATAACCATTCACCCAAAACAGAAAGAAGAAACAAGAAGTAAAGAAAGTGAAGAAAGGATTAGAAACTTCTGGGGTAGCTTTACACATGCCAACATCCAAATGATAGGGGTTCCAGAAGGAGGAGAGGAAGAGCAAGAAATTGAAAACTTATTTGAAAAAATTATGAAAGAAAATGTCCCTAATGTGACAAAGGAAATAGACATAAAAGTCCAAGAAGCATGAGAGTCCCATACAAGTTGGATCCAAAGAGAACCGAATCAAGACATGTCATACTTAAAATGCCAAAAGTTAAAGATAAAGAATCTTAAAAGCAGCAAGTGCAAAGCAGAGAATTATGGAAATCCTTTGTAGGATTTCAAAGATCACCAGCTGATTTCTCAAAAGAAACTTTGCAGGCAAGAGCAGGATGATAATGTTATAGGTAAATGAGCAGCCAGAAGGGAATCAAAGGAAGAAACCTCACCATTACAATCTAATAAAGAACTTAATACAGAAAGCTAGAAGCAGAAGGAGACATGTCTCGCCTGCTGACCCAGTAATCTTTAGCCTGGTCTGATAAAACTGCCAGGAATTCTGAACAACACAAGTGAGCTATGATAGTGCAGGATTGGGGGAGCCCTTGAAAGTCTGTGTGTATCATCTCCACTAGCAGGGAAAAGGAAAACCTTGAGACTGTTTTCATCCCAAGGCCAGAAAGGTGAGAGAGGATCCATAGCGCCAAAGAAAAAGCCCATAAAACAACTTTAATTAACTTCCTCCTCCCACCCTGCATGTACAATGAACAAATAGAGTCTGGAGTAAGATAAGGATTCAGGCTAACAGACCCCTCCCTTCCCTAAGTTTAGGTAGTTACATCACCCCCCACCCCGAAAAGCTGCCACCATCTTCATCCACCAATCAAATTCTAACTTCTTCACTCCCATCCCACCAATTACATATGTCCTTAGAACAAAGGGCTCTCTTTCTCTCTTAGTGTTCTGAGTGCTCTTGGCCCTTTTGCCATATGGGGTGAGGAGAGGCCCTGGCCTCCCTGCTCCTGACCATGGCGCCTCTGGCCATGCAATGGGCACTTTTGGCCCTCTGGCCACCGAGACTCTGGCCAACTTAGGGTGAGCTTGCCACCCTGGCCTTTGGCCACCCTTGCTTTTGTTCTCCCATGCATTAATAAATGTTGTGCGCACACTAAAAGGCTCCCTGGTCTGTAATTCTTTACTGTATTGGCAAGAAAAACCAGGGTTTCTCCAGTAACAATAAGAAGTATTCGAAGTAATAAAAAATAAGGACCTACAACCAAGATTACTCTCCAGCAAAGCTATCATTTAGAATGAAAGGGCAAATAAATTCCTTTCCAGACAAGGTAAAGCTAAAGAAATTAATCATCATCAAACCATTCTTATAAGAAATGTTAAAGGGGTTACTTAAGAAAAAGATAAAAACTATGAACATTAAAATGGCAACAAACAACTATCAACATCCAAATCTAAAAAACAAAACAAAACAAAACACAAAAAACAAGCTAAGCAAACAACCAAAACAGGAACAGAATCAGGTATGGGAATCATTTGGAGGGTTATCAGCTGGGTAGGGGAAGAGGAGAGGGAAAGGGGGAAATGTTGTAGGAATCAAGAAGCATAGTTGGTAGAAACAAAATAAGACAGAGGGAATGTTAAGAATAGTAAAGGAGGCCCTGGCTGGTAGCACAGCGGATAAGGTGCCAGCCTGTGAACCCAAAGATCGCTGGTATAATTCCCCAGTCAGGGCACATAACCAGGTTGCAAGCCAGGTCTCCAGCCAGGTCTGTAGCCAGAGGCAGGTGAAAGGCAACCATACATTGATGCTTCTTTCCCTTTCTTCCTCCCTCCCTGCCCTTCTCTCTAAAAATAATGAATAAAATCTGAAAAATAATAAAATTTTAAAATCTTAAAAAAGAATAGTAAAGGAAAGGGTGAAGCCAAAGGACCTACATGAATGATCCCAGGTCATGAACTAAGGGATGGAATTGCTGGAGGTAAGGGGGTACTGGGCTACTGGGCTAAGGAGGAAAAGGGAAAAAATTGGGACAACTGTAACAACATAATCAATAAAATCTACTTAAAATATGGATAAGTTTTGAAAAGAATTTATCAATTTATAGGAAATACAGTAGGTAGAAGCTGTTCAAAAAAACACCACAGGAATTCAGTTAGCAAACTCCAGACTATTAACATTCTAGTGGACTAGTTTCTTTAAGAAATAATTTGTGGAGGATGGAGGGGTATAAAAGAGGTGGAAGGAGAACCTATATGTCAAAATATACTTAACAGACACATCTGTTGAAAGACTATTTTCCATGGGTCTTGATGTCTTGTGAGCCAGAGGTGCTAACTGTCTTTTGGTTCTAGACTGTTTTTCAAAGATATTTTTATAGTAAACAAATATGGAAGATAAATAGTTCATCCCTTCAGAGCAACGCACAGGTTTGCTATCTGTCTATAATAAAGATAATCTCTCTCTTCAGGGCCAAGGCAGGCAGGTTTCCTTACAGTCCATTCTAAAAGATTGAAGTTTCCTAAGCTTGAGTTTCTTCATCTGTGACACAAACCCACGATGTGCAACACCCACCAGGACATTCTACTCTGCCCCTGTATGGCTGGGTAGCAAAAAGAAAACCAACACTGAGATGAAGCACATATTGCTTATTGTGTAATGAGTAAAAAAGTTCTTTAACTCTGATTCTTGTGTCTTCTGCTGGAATTTTTGAAACTGTGGCTTGAATTCATGAAACCTTGTTAGCATGAAAGTTGGGTAACATCTCAGACCCTTCACAATTTTTTAGCAATATTGATCAATTGAAATGGACAGATCTCATTTGAATTCTGTAAGGAAAATAAGTCATAAAACATTTGAGAAATTTGAATACTAGTAGGATATTTGATGGTAAAAGGGAAATTTTTTTTTTTGGTGAGACAATGCTATTGTAGTTATGTTTAAAATGATATGTCCTGTAAAGATAATTTGATGTTTGTTATGACCTCTCTTTGAAAATAACTTTATCAGATTAAGAAAGTTATCATCTTTTGTTAGCATGCTAAGTATGTTAATTTTAAATGGATATTGAATTTAACCAGATAATTTTTCTACATCTAGTGAAACAGTTATATCATTTTTCTTTTGGTCTTACTTTGATAAATCATATTAATATCCAAATGTTAAGCAATTTGCATTTCTGAATTAAACTCAAATTTATTGTAGTATATTATCATTAGTGTATTTTACTGGGATTTTGTTTGTAACATTGAGATTTTTACATTTATGGGCATGAGTGTGATTGGCCTATAATTTTCCTTTTAAAATCCTTTAGGCTTTGGTATCAAAGTTATGACATCCTCATTAAACAAGAGGGAATGTTTTCTCTGTATACCTTGAAAGATTTTGCTTAATATTGGCAATTCTTTCTTAAATGTTTGGAAAATTCATTCCATGAAAGCAACTGGACTTAACGTTTGCTTTGTGGGAAGGTTTTTGTCAAGTCAAGCAGTCCCTCAGCAACAGTGACTATTTGACACACTCTTATAGATCCATTGCTGTTTGTGTTAAGCAAACAAGTCCAAATGGATTTTGATCGTTTATTATCCCAACACAGCAGGCAGCATGAGCTCCTTCCTTCAAGCCCCAAAAGAGTCATGGAGAGACTGGGCCATGTGGCTACTATACACGCAGTGATTTGTGTCACAGCTGAAGATTAGTGAGTTTAGGGAACACTTGCTCTTTGTAAGGAGCTGCTAGCAAACCTGATCAAACTTTGCAGAGAGACATTGTTTTCCTCACCAGGAAGTAAACCTGCCCTCTGATCTCTCTGGACAGTGAGACACTATTCCTAGCTTCCAGCGCTGCTGGCTGGGCAAACATCTTTGAAAAGATAACCTTACTGTAGAAACCCCATGGAGAATCTCCTCCCAACAATTTTTGTTTGTGGAGTCAGTTACATAACTATTCAGATTCCTATCTCTTGTCAGGTTTGTTTTCATATGTGAGTTTTTGAAAGAGCCTCTCTGCCTTATTTTCAAATCTATTTGCATAAAATTGCTCAGCACACCCACTTTAAATGTCTGCAGGATTAGCCCTGGCTGGTAGCACAGTGGATAAGGTGCCAACCTGTGAACCCAAAGATTACAGGTTTGATTCCCAGCCAGGGCAACATAACTAGGTTGCAAGCGAGGTCTCCAGTCATGTGTGTGGCTGGAGGCAGGTGAAAAGCAACCATACATTGAGGTCTCTCTCCCTCCGCCTCTCTCTATTCCCTTCTTTCTAAAAATAATAAAATAAAACCTTAAAAAAAAAAAAATGTCTGCAGGACCTATATTAGTGATAATGGTTATTTATATTATCTCATTTTTAACCAGTCTTTCTATTAGTTTATAAATTATATTAATCATTTCCAAAATGTTTGCCTTTATGGCTTTGTTTTGTAAAATAATTTCATTAATTTCTGCTATTATTACTGTCTTTATTTTATTTGGAATTTTAATTTTATTCTTGTTTTTATTTTCTTGTCACTCTCTTTTTTATTTATTGAGGTGATTTTTTAGGTTATAATATTTCAATAATTTTTAATACATGCACTTAATGCTGTAAATTTTGCTTTTGCAGCATTCCATGGGGTTTTTTAATTGCGATAAAAGGCTTAATATTATATTAACTTTATCATATTAACCATTTTAGAGTACATTAGTGTTAACTATGTACTCATAGTTGTGCAAAAAATATCTAAAGCCTTTTCATTTTACAAAACTGAAATTATGTGTTCATTGAACAATTGAACAAAAAATCCCCTCCCCCACTTCTTTCTAGTAACTACATTCTTCTTTTTAATAGTAACTTTTGTTTTTCTCAGTTTTATTAAGATATAATTGAATGTAGTTACCATGTGGTATCATTTTACATATTGTGAATCATATGCCACTTTCTGTTTCAATAAGTTTGACTAATTTATATATCTCATATAAATGGAATCATATAGTACCTGCCTTTCTTTGATGTATTTCACCTAGCATAATGTCCTTAAGGTCCATCCATATTTTAGTGTATAACACAATTTCCTTCCTTTTAAAGACTTTATAATATTCCAATATGTTTCTATATTACATTTTCTTTATTCATTCAACCATAGATGGAGATTTAAGTTGCTCCTATATCTTGGCTACTACTGTAAATAATGCTGCAATACCATAGGTGTATTGCAAGTACATATCTTTTCAAGATCTTGTTGTCTGATTCTTTTGGATATATATCTAAAAGTGGAAATGCTGGATCATATGGTAATTCTATTTTTAACTTTTTTACGGAAACTATATCCTGTTTTCCATAGCAGATTTATTTTTTAACATTTGCATTATCAGAGCACAAGCAGTCCAATTTCTCCTCATCTTCACCAGCGTTTGTTATTTTCTGTTTTTGTAACAGTGATCATCTTAACCGATATAAGGTTTTGATTTGTATTTCCATGATTATTAGTGATGTTGAATATCTTTTCATATGCTTGTTGGCCATTTGTGTATCCCCTTTGGAGAAATGTCTACCCAAGTCTTTTTTTTTTAAGATTTTATTTATTATTTTAAGAGAGAGGGGTAGGAAGAAAGACAGAGAGGGAGAGAAATATCAATGTATGGGTTGTCTTTCACCTGCGTCCAGCTACAGACTGGGCTGGAGACCTAACTTGCAATCTGGTTATGTGCCCTGGCAGGGGAATTGAATCAGTGCCTTTGGGTTTGCAGGCTGGTGCCTTATCCACTGTGCCAGCAAAGAGAGCTTTTTTTTTTTTTTTTAATTCATATCTTGAAGTGGGCCTGGTTGGTTCATCTCCACTGGGACCCTCTGTGCTTCCTAAGCTTGTGTGACTTTTTCTTTCCTTAAGTTAGGGAAGTTTTCTGTCATTACTTTTTCAAACAGGTTTTCTATCCCTTGTTCCTCTTCTTCTTCTGGTATCCCTATGATATGGATATGATTACATTTCATGATATCCTGCAGCTCTCTTAAAACCTCTTCATTCTTTTTCATCTTTTTTCATTTTGTTGCACTGAGAATTTTTTCTATGTTCTTCAGCTCACTGATCCTATCCTCTGCTTTCTCTAACCTGCTTTTCATTCCTTCTAATGTGTTCTTCAACTCAGAAATTATAATTTTCATTTCCTCCTGGCTCTTATTAATAGTTTCTATTTCTTTTGTAATGCTGGTGTAGTTCTCAGTAAGTTCCTTGTAGCTTCCCCAAAGTTCTTCATAGTTCCCCTGGAGTTGTCTAGTTACCCTGGAGATGTTTGCAGTCTTCTTTGAGCTCACTGAGCTCATTGAGCTTCTCTGTCATCATTATTTTGAATTCCATGTCTGATAGTTTGCTTGCCTCTATTTCATTTATCAGTCTTTCTGGGGATTCCTCCCTTCCTTTCTTTCTTTCTTTCTTTTTTTTTTTAATTTTATTGTTGTTGTACATCCTTTCAATGAAGGTTTGTTTTTTTGTCTCCCCATTTTAGGTGACTCTTCTTGTTTGTTTTTGCTTCTTAGATTGGTCTGCTTTTATTCCTGACTGCATTGTATGACTTTCCATGGTTTAGATGTGCATTTTCTTTTCTTTTTGGATCCACCCCTGGTGACGTCAGCTCATGTCCCAGTCTGAGCCTAGTCAGACTGTTGGAGCCTACCAGAGATCCACTGTCTTTGTCTGTATCTTTCTGTTTTTAACACAATCAATCTGTGATCAGCTGTCAGGTGCCGGCACCACTTGGTAGAGTAGATTAATTCCTGTGGGTAGAGCTATCCCTTCCCTTTAGGCTACCATCTCTTGGAAGAGAGTTGTCTGCCTGCTGTGTGGGGGAAGGAGTCAACAATGGGACGTTGTTGGCTGCTCCTTCATTTCTCTTCTCAAAGCCATGATCCCAAACCCTCCTTAAGCATCTCTAGTCCACTCTGCCTTCCCTTCACTGGAGCCCAGGGTACATGGGTGTCACTGTATTTTCGTGGTCCCTTTAAGAACTCCATCTCTCTTTCAAGCCTGCTAAACCTGGCGACATTTTGCTTTTCATAATTGGGAGCAGTTTTATTCCCAGATTTGTTGCTGTAGGCTGGGAAGCCCAGCTGGGGGTTTAGATCCCACCCTTCTCATATGGAACCCCCAATTGCTGAGACGTTTCTCCATCCCTTCAGCTACTGCCTGTGGGAGCTCTGCCAGCCCATTTGCATTTCCGCACTTCCTACCAGTCATGTTGTGATGCAGTGGCCTCTTCTGTTTTGTCTGTGATTATATAGCTTCTTTCCAGCGGGTGATTTTGTTGGTTATTCTGGATGATTTCTCCCCAATTAAGTTGTAATTTCAGATTGGTCCTGGGAGGAGATTGGTGTAGCTCCACTTACTCTTTCGCCATCTTGGTTCTCCCCTCTATTCATATCTTTTGTGCATTTTTAAATTTGTTGTTGTTGAGTTGTGGGAGTTCTTTATACAGGGTGTGTGCAATAAAGTGACAAAATTTTAGTAAAATAACATAGCACAAAAGTGTTACATTTTGAAATAAACTTATTCTTATATGTAAATACATAATCATAGTCATTATTCTTTTAATTGTTTAAAAAAAGTCTCCATTTGCTGTAATAATAGACTCGATTCCACTTTGGAATCTTGAGCATGCTTTAATTAACATTTCTTTATCCATGGGCATCATCATGTTTTCAATTTCAGCCTCTTTATTGGAATGAGATTGTTAATTAACTTCTCTCTCACAAATGCTCCATACATAATAGTCTAAAGGATTTGCATCTGGTAAACTAGGTGGCCAGATTTCCTTTGACCAGAATTCTGGAACATTGACACTGAGAAATTCTTGCAGCTTTTTGGCATTATGTGCTGGTGCACCATGTTATTGGAAGATAAAATGATGTCCATTTGTGACTTGCTTCATCCATGGTACAACTGCTTCTCTCAAATGTCAAGATAAACTTCAGCAGTCACCTTCAAGCCTTGTGGAAACAAATGAGGGGTCATGGTCTCTCCTTCACTGCTGACAACACCTAACACCATCACTGTAGCAGGAAATTTCATTTTCATGACAATTGGGACTTCATTAAGATTTTCACAGAGCCACCTGTTGTTTCTTCTGTTGACTATTTGGTCCTGCTGAAAATTCTTTTCATTGGAGAAGAAAATCAGAGGGATTTTTCCTTTGAGATTTTTTAATTTTGTTAGCTTGCTTTTTCAAAGCACCTTTCCTTTGTCTGCTGTATCATAAACTGGCCTCTTCTAAGAACATATGATCTGTACCTGATATCTTCAGCAATAATTTTGTGAACTATTGCATCTGACATCTACAGTTCTCTTGCTATGGAGCACATTGACTTTCCTGGATCTTCATTGATGATCTCCTAGATTCTGTGTACAATATCTGGACTTGTGCGATCCTTGGGTACCTTATGCATTTTCTTTGTTGGTGTGGCAACATCAGGATCAGCATCATACACCTTCTTCACATTGCAAACTGTATGTGAAGGGATGTTATTGAAGTCTGCAATTTCCTTAGCAGTTCTACTTGCATGTAATCTAGAACTTATGGTTGCTCTAACATCATATTCCTTCAACATGATGGTTGTTGCCAGATTATAATACTTTATATTTGAAACAATGATGTTAAATCATCACCTTAGAAACAGTTTTTCAAAATTAATAAGAAACACATGAAATAGGGAGATGCAAAGTTATTGCCAATTTATCGTGTATACCCTGTATATTCTATTATCTCCTTATCACACACATGGTTTTCAAATAATTTCTCCCACTCCATAGGTTACCTTTTATTATATTGATTGTTTCCTTTGCTGTGAATAAGCTTTTTAGTTTGGTGTAGTTCAATTTGTGTTTTCTTTTGCTATCTGTGATTTTGGTGTCATAGTTAAGAAATTACCACCTAGACCAATGTCATGAAATGTTTCTCCTATGCTTTCTTCTAAGGTAATCTAGTTAAGTCATCCCACAAGTTTTATGCTTTAGGCATCCCAAAAGTTTTGAGATATAGTTTTCTCTTGACATTCTATCAAAATCATTTCTAATTTTAATTGTAATACCTTCTGGAACCATTGTCCAAGTCAATGTCTTAATTATGAAACAATTAGGGATACTGCAATGGAGTCTCATTTAAAAATGTGAACTTTAGCAATATTCCCTCTCCCATTTAGCAGGACCTACATTTAATTTTGGCCTCCTTAGTTTGTAATGCTACCAAAAGTATTGCTTGAATTTTTGCTTTTTAGTGGCCTCTGCAGGCATTAGCAGATCTCCTTAGAAGTGTCCCTGAATACCATTTTAGCTCTTTGCTGCTATTTTAGCTCTCAAGTGCCACAAGCTGCTATTTTTATTTTTTATTTTATCTTTTTATTTTTTAAGATTTTATTTCATCATCTTTAGAAAGAGGGGAAGGGAGAGAGGTAGAGAGGGAGAGAGTTATCAATGTATGGTTGCATTTCACCTGCCTCCAGCCACAGACCTGACTGGAGATCTGGTTTGCAACCTGGTTATGTGCCCTGGCTGGGGAATCGAACCTGTGACCTTTGGGTTCACAGGCCGGCGCCTTAACCACTGTGCTACCAGCCAGGGCATATATATCTTGTTCAGATAACCTCAGTGAGTAGATTTATCCAAGCTAATAACTCTTCCCTCTCCAAGAATAGATGTCCTCCAGGATAGAGAGAAAGAGAGATAGAGAGGTTGATTTGATGCTTAATATGCAAGTTAAGTATTTTGTTATTTGGAATATTATGTGTTTCCCCTCTCCTTCATTTTAGTAGTGAAGTCTGCTGTACTCATGAATGGTATGGGTGTGTATGGAGGAAGGCATTGTAAATTGGGAAGATGGTTAAACTTCCTATTTGGGTCTTCATGGTGCTGAGTAGGAGAAAACAGGAGCTCAGGGAATGGGAGAGGTCCTGAGACTTCACAGTAAACTTGCAGAGAGCTTTGGACATCCTCAGCACAGGCTTTCTTAAACATCGAAGGCTGCCAGGACCTCTGGAAGGCAATGGGGTTCAAATACAAAGAACTATACAAGCATCATGATGTTCAGTTCTTTACCTATTCTTTATCCAGTTTTTTTTATTCCTTTGTTTAAAGTTAATAGTAAATATATTTTATTTTATTTTTTCTTAATATGTAGACAATTGTTACTTTTATTTATTTGTTTATTTTAAAGATTTTATTTATTATTTTTAGAGAGAGGGGTAGGGAAAGAGGCAGAGAGGGAGAGAGACATCAATGTATGGTTGCCTTTCACCTGCCTCCAGTCACAGACCTGGCTGGAGAGCTGGCTTGCAACCTGGTTATGTGCCCTGGCTGGGGAATTGAACCATTAACCTTTGGGTTCACAGGCTGGCACCTTATCCACTGTGCCACCAGCCAGGGTGATGGTAATTTTAAACTGTGCTGCAAGCACAGTCCTAAGAGCAAGGCAGAGCTAGAGGTAACAGAAATAACTGAGATGAAAAAATAAGGAAGATTTTTTTTTTTTTTTTACTATTTTATTGATTTTATAGAGGGGGGAAGGAGCAGGGGAGGGTGGAAAGGGGGGAAATAATAAAGTCTTCTTATAGCTTGGAAAATACTTTATTACTAAATTCCTTTGGGAAAAATAACTTAATTCTTGCTACTGTTAGATATTCTAGATCAGAGAAACTTTTGTCATTGAAACATCTGTATTACTCCATTTTTTATACCTTGAGACTTCTTAGAAACATAACTCATCCTATAGCAGAACATACTATAAATTACAGCTGTGCAGGTTGCATTGGAAGTAATGGGACAACTATGAAATCTCTTTTGAAATTATCTGAACCTGGGATTCTCCAAGATGGCGACAGAGTAGAGAGCAGTGCTGATGGTGTTCTCGAGTACCAAAGCAGCTAGAGGACAGGATAAGGAGCGTGAGACGGCTTCAGGACCCTAGGGATTGGAACAGACTGCATCTGGACACAGGGGAACAGAGCCCAGAGGCAGAGGAGGCCAGCAGGACAGTAGGTGAGGCGTTCCCGACCGGCCGGCCGGCGGGCCGAGGTCGGCTCTGGGCAGGGGCGGCTCTGCCCAGAGGGGCGCGTTTGACTGGGGCCAGCTCCGGGCTCGCTGGTGACTGGAAGTCTCAACAGAGAAGTGTGGACAGCGAGGGCGAACGCCGTGGGGAACCCGGAATTGAACTCTGCAGGGGAGGGACTGTGTGAGAGACTCACTCCGGCAACGGGGAGAGGAGGCCCCGCGCGAGGCTAGAGGCGGAGGAGAAGAGTCCTGCGGGAAGCCGGAGCGGGGGAAAGGTATAATCTACCAAAACTGAACCCAGAAGAAGCAGAAAGCCTCAATAGGCCAATAACAACTAGTGAAATTCAAGAAGTAATTCAAAATCTCCCAAAGCACAAAAGCCCTGGACCAGATGGCTACACAGGTGAATTTTACCAAACATTTAAAGAAGAACTAACTCCTATCCTCCTCAAGCTCTACCAAAAAATT